>JAYMSP010000019.1:0-119315 GCA_036897095.1 Plantago elongata
CAACTTCATTTTCACTAGTGTTGAAGCCAAAATATTTGGTGCACTTGGTGTTTTTCAGATTTTCCTTTTCTGCCATAAAATACGTTTTCCAATTCGCATCTAGCCCCATGAAATTGTACACATACTGGCTAGTCTGAAAGGTAACAATTGCTTGGATGTTATTGGTTTGGCGATATCTGTGTTCAACCCTCGTTTAGTATAATCTAAATCCATTTAAGCTAGCTTATGTAGCACACCAATACTACAAGCAATATCTGGCCAGATATCCACAAGTACTACGGCAAGACTTGATATTGTTGTGCATATTTTCATTTTGGAAGTTTGCATGGATAGTAGTTAGTGCCACTTCTGTTTAACTACTTCTGTCCCGGATCAAGGTCCCTGTTTCATTTTTGGTGCTGTTCTTTTACCTTAGTTAGACTATAAATTAATCCTAAATTATATAGTAAATATAATTTAAATTTTTTTTATTATGGAAGCATAATGAAAATACATATATATTATATACTAGTAATATAAGTTTCTCAATAATTTTTTCATTATAGTTTAGGTCTTTAGGATTAATTTATAGTCAACTGGAGATTGTAAAAGTCAACAAAAAAGAAACGGGAACCTTCATCCGGGATGGATGAAGTAACATTTTTCCACTCGGGGGTGGAATTGCTTTGCAGCCCATATTAACAATTAACCACTTTAAATGAGTAGCTGCCACAAAATCTTCTCTCTTTAACACCAAATATTGAGCTTTCTATAACAGTAGGCCAGAAACAGTTGTCCATAACCAGTCGCAAAAACCCTGATACATACAGGCATGGTCTAGAAAATGATTACAACTTTCTAGGACTTGATAACATTCTTGTTTTTGGAACTTTTCAGTATTTAAAAAAAAATCCTATATGCATCCTCAATACACACAATAAGCATGACTGTGGATATTCTAGATGATCTCGGATCTAGTCCGGTCAACTCGAAAGTCTGCATAGGCCCATAATTAAAATAATACGATTTTATCCAGAAATGAAGATATGTTTCGAAGTGCTTGTTTTGTCAATGCTTTAGGTATTCTTAGCTATCTGGTTTCCATTTACTTGCATTGTATTAGAATGCGCATCCTCCGAGATCTAAAATGCATCTGTACTATTTAGATCTAAGCTTTAACTCCAGAATAATAATAATTGTTTGCTTCAAGCCATCAACAACATACTATATTCTGTAAGTAGCTTATTTCTCAAGACACCCTCTCAGTTCCTTGATGTTTACATGTAGCATCAATGGTTTTTCATGGTCTCATTAGCCTACTTGGGTATGTTAAAATGGGCTGTTAAATCCAAAGCCTGATGCCTATTTTTTGTTCAAAAAGTCTTGCTTATCTCAACCATGCTCTGTCCTCCCTATATTAACTGAATTCTTTTTGCAGAGGTTCACTTATTGGCCACCCTGTTGAAAATATCCGTATTGTTTTGACTGACGGTACAGCCCATACTGTGGATTCAAGTGAACTGGCTTTCAAGTTGGCCTCTATATATGCCTTCAGACAGGTAATTTCGGAAAACTAGACACACACGGCACACCGGTGATGATCCTACACGGTTCCTTTTTTGGGAGTCTCTTATAGAGACCTCAGCATTCGTAAACATATTACACCTGGTCTTATTGGTTTCATTTGTTAAACAGTGTTATGAAAATGCAAAACCTGTTATATTGGAGCCGGTGATGTTGGTGGACTTAAGATTCCCTACAGAATTTCAGGGCTCTGTCACTGGTGATATCAACAAGTCAGTATCACTCGCATTATTTTCCTCGTTGCCTTGCACAAATTTTTATCTTGTCTTTGTTGGATCCTATTATTTATTTCATCTCGCTGAGGATGCTGTTCTAAAAGGTTCTAAAAGTTACTTTTAGTCATACAAGATATGAAATATCTAATACTCTTGTCTCATATGGCAGGAGAAAAGGTATTATTGTTGGAAATGATCAGGAAGCTGATGACTGTGTAATAACTGCACATGTATGTACAGAAAAACAAATCCTTATAATGGTTCTTGTTAATGTTTTTTTTGTTCATTCTCACTTTATAATTTGATTCATTGAGTTAAAATCATTTGCTTTTCAGGTGCCTCTAAACAATATGTTTGGTTACTCGACTGCCCTCCGTTCAATGACACAGGTAGAAGAAATACACGATGCATTGCTCAATTGTGTTCGAATTGCCTTGTTGACTTAAGATAGATGTACCTGACCATAACAATTCTTTTTGACAGGGGAAAGGAGAATTTACAATGGAATATTTGGAGCACTCGCAAGTTTCTAACGATGTGCAAGCACAACTGATGAAAGCTTACAATGCTACAAAAACCTCCGATTAGAATGTTGTGTTTCTTAAGCATTAGTTACATCTATTTTTGTACTATGATTGTTTCACTTAGATAAGTCATTGCGTACATTCATTAGGCCAAATTAGGCTTGCTCAGTTTTGAAATAATACAAGTAATACTAGTTATTTATACGTACCTCAGCGGTAACGATAAACTTGAGAGCATGCAAGTGACTCAAGAGTTAGATAGCTTTGTACTATAGTGTAAAGATTTTTATACCAATATTATCTTAAATATCTCATTGAATTGACAATGAATCATTGTTAAATCAGTCGGTTTTTTGCTGTCGGCCAAGTTACCGTCACTGTCGGAATTCCCTCTCAGAGAGACTGGTTGAATCTTGAAATGGTACATGAGTTTCCCACTTCTAAATATTGGTACAGGCGTGAATGTGAACATCGTATGATAACGAACCAGTTCCATTAACCAAGACGAGCTGGGTCGAAATTTGCTTCTCCTTCTGTCCTGAAGAACTATGTTTGACTACTTTCATTTTCCGGGTGTCCTTAAGCCTAACCACTTTCTGACATCGTAGCGGGTAGCGTATAAGGAATCTTCCACTTGGCTTGAGCAGGAGTGGTGGTGATTATGCATCCAACACGTGAAGTGGTGATGACGATGGGGAAAAACTGAAGAGTTGCAATCACAACAATGAAGAATGTGGACCATAAGGAGTGAGAATGAAAGTGCAAGCCAGTGAGTGGAAACATGATTCCTATTTGGAGGCATATGTATTTGTCATTGATAGTAATTTATCACAAGACACAATAAGAGTTTGCGCAAGGGCTTGGGTTGATTGTTTTATGATTCAAGATCAATGTATGTGCATATTAGCTTAAATAAATTATTGTCATTACTTGGTGATTAGAGTTGTCAGATTGTGACACTTCGAGGGATTTCAATAGTTCTTGTTGCTTAGTGCTGCCCAACTGACAAAATTATTACAGCAACTAATAATGGTGGCATTCAATTAATCAATGGACAACAACTTTTGTTCATACTTACAAATTTACGATCTCGTTACTTCGTTCCAAATAACTTTATACATTAGTAATTTTGATTTTTAAGTAAAAAATTGTATTATTAACTTGGTAAAAATGTAATTTATTGACAAAATGTATCAAATCAGTGCAACTTGACTATGTAAAATCGTTTATCCTTTGTTAAGTCTGAAGCCAAAAACCTTTTTACACTATACTAACAATCTATACCAAATTTCTAGAATTTTAATTTTCTACTTAATTAATTTGCATAATTTTTTTTAAATGGCTAAAAAGTGACTCGATCCCCCGATCTATTAGTTGGAAATAAAACTTCTTACCAATTGAACTGCACTTTTTTGTATTGATGGATGAGGCTTATATATTAGCTTGTTGTACGTGCTTATATTTATGCTTTATTTTTTTAAAACGGTTAAAATTATAATTAATTTTCATATATCCGTACATCTTTACTCCTATACCACCTTATAACTTCATTAGGAATTAAACTTTGAACTTCCTCCTCACCACCCAAACTCATTTAAACTCTTTTGTGAAATTGTAATTCATTTGAATTAAATTAATTACTAAAAATATATTTTTAACTACAAAATCTAATAGACTGAACCGACTTTTCCATTCTTCTGAGTGAGACAATGAGGACAATAATCTTCAACTAACTTGAAGCGTTATTTGTTCATCAGCTGTAGGTTACTGGTTACTAATTACACCAAACAATTAATGGGACCACATAATTAATTGGCGGCTTTGATCTCATCCATCCACTTGTATCAATTTCACAAAACTTATCAATAATTCAACGACTTCAAAAATTCCATATCAAGAAGACGATGACTTCTCATACGTGTTACATGTGACTTCCACATTTCTATTTCTTTACGGTTTACACATTACAAACCTCACAACCGTCACCAATTATGTATCTAATAACTCTGTTTAAGAATCAGATAGGTTAGACTCTGTTTTCTTCAATCGAATTTTTTTAATTTGAATTGAAACTGATTTAAATTAAGTTTAATTAAAATAAACGTATAATATATAATACAATATAACTGAGTTTAGCTGAACTGAACTGAACTGAATGAAACTAAATTGAATGAGTTTGCAGAGGAATTGAACTAAGAAATATACATGAAGTTAAGGAAAACGTTTATGTTATTTACAAACTCTTAGGTTCTTCACACTCTTATGCTACCATATACTTTATATATAGATCGTATCTCAAAATATTTAAAATTATCTAGCGATATGCATGTTACACTATGATAAAATGAGTGTTCGGTGAAAAAGGTAATTTATAAAACAGCCCCATCATGATTGTTCTCAAACTAAAAGGTTGATAATGAACATGTGCAATAAGTTGTTTTCACCTGACAAATTATTCAGAAATTCTTGTCTCTTTTCTTTGCATTTCTGAATCTTCATTGTCAACAAATAGTGTTTTTCCCAACTAAAATCATGCTCCAGCTTCCTTTTTCCACTTAGAATGAAAATGCATAACGAACAAACTTATACTATGTATATGCATACCTCATGGTATTCACATTCTGATTGTTACCACTATTTCCATACTATTTTCCAAGTTTTGGGTAATAGTAGTATGCAATCAAACAAATAGGAAAGTATAGAACTTATTTCCTATAAAAATAGAGGATAAATTCGTCATTTACACGATATTGACACGCGTAGAAGTTTCAATAAAATTACTATACTTCTTAATAATATCAGAATACCCTAAGAAGAAAGGTACACCATAATATCACAATGAAACTTGCATTTTGTTTGTGATCTTAATTGGAAGTTTTAACTTTTCTATTTTGGTGCCTGGTGATTAAATTTTTTATGAATCTAATAAAGGTGAAGAAGACAAGTACCTTAGGTCTATTTGCTTTCTGAATTTATGTGTCCTTGTAGTTTATTAAAAATTTTTGGAACAAGTATAGATCATTAAAATGCACATTCATAAACTAATAATAATTTTAATGAGGCATATCATCATAAATTAAAAAAATGAAATATTGATCATCAAGTGTTTAGAGGTATGGACCATGCAATAGTATTGGTAGTACATTATCCGGTCCGGTGCTTTTGTTTTCATTGTATGGGCCGTCAACATTCGCTTGCTGGTCCATTTCAAAGTTAGTTCCCAAGTATCCTAATGTCTGGAGCTCAATCCTCCCCAGAATTAATTCAATTATTGATTCATATTAATAAATATTGAACGTGTGACGGTATTCATATGAATTAGGTATATATTTGTTTTCGGAATTTTATTTCGGAGAACTCTAGAGTTAAACGTATTTACTCTGGGAATGGGTGATGAACTGAGAAGTTTCTCGGTTCGTGCACGAGTGAGGTCAAAGTACGTAAAAAAATACTTATTAATACGGTGGGCCAAATATATCACCCAGAAAGCTACCAATGAGTAACCGAACCGGTCCAAAAGGTCGGGACTGGACCGATTAGTAGTCTGATCGTTATTAAACGAATCAATATATAAAAGATGTTAGATAAATTACTTCCTCCGTTCTTTTAAAAACTTTATACCTTTCTATTTTTGTGTTACATTACAAACTACCTAACCCAAAAAAAAAAGTTTTCATCTCACTAACTAATTTGTTATTATGTATCTCATTTATTTTATCGTCATTTTATTCACTTGTCACTTACTTTATTCTCTACTTACAACTTTATTAATATTTTATCACTTTCAAATTAATATTTAATTTATTCTTTTTAAATTAAGAGAAATTAAGAAGATACGATTTTGCAGGATGGACGATAAATAATTAAGAAGATATGAAATGGAGTAGTGACAAATGGAGAGAGGGAGACTAAGAAAGAAGACAGTCCGTCCGTACAGAAACAGAGTCAACCTCTGTTGTTAAGCTTTCTCCCACCAACCATACTCGATCCTTTACTGTTCTGGACCCCATTTTATTCCCACGCGTTGGCGCGTGGATCGAAGAAGAAGAGGATTACGTATAGTATCATCGTATAATTGAGAAATTGAGATGAAAGAAAGAACATGTAAAATGTAAGAAGATCGAGAACAGGACAACAAATTATAATACTACAGCCTACAGCTTTGCTTAGTACTACTTTGATACGATGCGATCCGATCTCTTCTTCTTATTTGGGCTTCCTCTGATTCCCTTCTCTGTCCTTTTCCAATTCTCCACTCTTTTTTCTGCCCTTTCTTGTCTTATGGTTTAAATTTGAGTTATTTTATGTACTCCAAGTCTCCAACTAATAATTATTTATTAAATACACCACATTGATTGATAGTACTATAATATATGAGCAACTATCTCCCCTTATAAGTCATTTTAAGGGACATATGAGCCAGTTTCAATATGATATGAGACATCATGATTTACTCAAGTGACGTGGGTGTCCCTCTCTGCCTGCTTTGGACTTGCCCTATATATTGTCACGTGTTGAACTTGGGTCTACCAGTTCACACGTGGGGCATATTAAACATCTTATATCGTTTGATCGTTTAAGAGTATTTTGGGCACTCACTATAAAATATGGACAACTATCTTTCCTTATAAGACGTTTTTCAGGGATATATGATCCCATTTCAACAATGTTATTTGTACATGATATTTTATATTACAAACATGTTCTTACATGAAGTTTATGTAGAACTATAATTCGAGATTTGTACAAATTCGACAAATGGATTCACAGAGTGATGTGTTCATGACATTTTGGTGCTATATTGATAGTATTTTTAGAGCGACATTTAGACATGTGAAGCAATTGATTTTTACATGTACACGTCAAGTTGAATGTTTTGGACACTTGAGTTCGTGAGATGCCACTAAACTTGTTTGCGATAGGAGTTTCTTACGGGATTTGAACATTTGACTACTCACAAACTTAAATCTCTTGAATAATGATTGTATGATTGTGTCATACCTAAGGGCTAAGGGTTCAACATGGCTACACTACTTGTGCATACAGTTTATAGTAGGGGAGTAGACACATTTTATCATTGGTTTGGTGCTTGATGACATGCATTAGATCTAAGCCCCTAGATAGTGCCCCAAGAACCCTTGAGTTCACATACAAGTTAGTTGGCTTGAGGGTGACCGGGCATAAATGTCCGGAGCACCGTATAACCTTAAGAGGAAAATGACATCCCTAGCCTTTGGGGCTTTGAGGTCGAGCATAGACGGAGTCCTTAGCAACCCTCACACTTGCACGCTTAGCCTCTACGACCATCCCATAATATCCACGTCCCCCCACATTGTGGGTTTTGTCGCTTGCATCTCCTCATTATACTACCATCTTTACTAACTAATTACTAAGTTAATCGGAGTAACATCACTCAAACGCTTTGTTTATTCATCACCCCGTTTGTCTAACTCAAGCCGTTAAAAGGTCTAAATCCACCCATCTACTACTTACGCAGTTACCCTCGAACCTGGAGCATGATCATTGTTTGGTACTCCATAAGTACATTTAAGCATGATCAAAGTGTGTGTTGTGAAGACAAAGAAGAGAATCAAAACTCGAATTCCCAAGTCTGATAGACAAATCAGCGTTCAGCAGTCTGGTGGTGAAGTTTAGGGAGAGTAGTACGACATGTCCATTTAATGAACAGAGAGTTCAGAAGACCAATCTTTCAGCAGTCTGCACACAGATATTGCTCATTAATTCATACAATGAATGCTTGGTTCAATTGAATGTGACTGTAGACTCAAACTCACTCAACACAACACAACACAAGTTCAAACCAGTAGCATCCACTTTTTACAGCTAAGCTAGGCTAAAGCTAGCTACTTGATAATCTATACTTCACCACCAATCACCAACTCTTTCAGTGATATCACCTTGCCGTACTTTTACCACTGTTCCAACTGCAGTAAACAAGATTGATTGACTCATTATTATTATTATTGCAACATCATTTTCTCTCTCACTGCCCTTCTATGACAAACTAAATTTCACAAACTTATCTAAACTTGTCTTCTGCCACTCATTTCTCTAACCAAACCCCCATTACCATCCTCAAAGTACACATACTTCTTACGAGTTATAAGGTTGATAGATTGGTAAAGGAAGCATCATAAAGCCCCTGCGATCTTTAAGCTCACTAGCTAGCTACTAAAGTCGAACATTCTTAGGTCATGGTGAACACGAGCTATCCACCGTAAAACATAGTAATTCGTGATCGGGTTCCATGAAATTATGAGTTAAACTAGTTGTTTTTGCGAAACAACTATGTGGCATACATGAAATAGTATATGTACATATAGAAACCAAAATTAATGGCAAGCGCGTTGAAATAAAACTTGTCTTCCCCACATTTTCCTCTCTTCTCACACAAACAATTCCAATCACTTTCTTAGTTAGAAGCAGTAGTACCACCATTCTCAACCTCTCAAGCACATGCCCATATCCCTATCCTTAAAAAAACACAATAAATAAAATAATAAAAAAACCCTGAAATTCCGACATGCTTCATGAAACCACACAAAGTGAAGGAGAGCCAAAATGATTATATATAAATTCAACATCAAAAGCCTTTCACTTTTACTCCAAAGTCAGTCACACACAGTGTTTCAAGAAAGAAACTCTTCCTTTGCAGCCTTTAATTTTACCCACTCTCTTTCAATATCTCCCTCTTATAAAGCTGACAGATTTCCTTCCTCTTTCCCAATTTTTCACTTCACTCTCTTCTTCCCACATTTCACTTTCAAAACCATGTCCTTTTAAAATCAAGAAAAAACAGAGCATACCAAAAAAACAGAGCATCATAGGCTCATAGCAATTCAACAACAATGTTGGAGTATGAATGGACTAATAACCCCTCAACCATCATCATTTCCGGTGACGAACCCACCCAAGAACCTGATCCCTCTCCAAACCACCACGTTTTCGACCCGTATGGCTCCCACAACTTCTCTGAACCGCCCCATTTCATCAACCCGGAACCCCATTTCACACCTAACCCGTTTCAGCAGAACCCGAACTTCAACACCCAGTTCACTAACTACTATGACTCCTTAGCTTACAGAGGCTCCGGTTCGAGTTACCAACAAGGACCGGGTTTTTCCCCAACCGGGTTCATGGTGCCGAAGAGCGAACCGGTTGGAGGTTTTACCCCTGAGCTGAGTAACCGGATCGGGTTGAATTTGGGCGGGAGGACTTACTTTTCGTCATCCGAGGATGACTTTGTGAACCGGCTCTACCGCCGGTCCAGGATACTTGAGCCCGGTTCGGTCAACGTGCCGAGGTGCCAAGCGGAAGGCTGCGACGCTGATCTTACGCAGGCGAAGCATTACCATCGGCGCCATAAGGTCTGCGAATTTCACTCGAAGTCATCTACCGTTATCGCTGCCGGTCTAACCCAGCGGTTCTGTCAACAGTGCAGCAGGTTGTGGTTTGTGAATTTTGTCAAATGACTATAATGCCCTCTTCTCCATGCACTAATTTGTGTTACTTCAAGTACTTTCTTGTCAATTGAAAAAAATTGTTACTAATGAATTACTAAATTAACTTGTGGTAATTAATTACTTTAGGGTGTACAGTAAAAAAATTGGTTTTAGTACAAGGTGTGATCCCGGAGGATTTTTGTTCAGAAATTTTATCCCTTTTAACTTTTGGAGTACTGATTTTTGCTGCAAATAGAAAGAAGAAGTACATTGCATTTCTAGTAGTTTGTTAAAACTTTTATCGCACTTGAATGATTAGTACGTACTAAAATGAATGCTTGATCTAGAAATTAATGTTATTTTAAAAACTTGAAGGTTTCATCTTCTGACGGAGTTCGATAACGGGAAGAGAAGCTGCCGGAGGAGGCTAGCGGACCATAACCGGAGGAGGCGAAAATCAAACCAGTCTGGCCAAGAAAATGGTAACAAGGCTAAAGTTGAAAAGGATGCTGCTAACTCTTCTTCTGAGAATCCAGAAAGTAAGTTTTCATCTTTCTAAATTCTTGATTTTCTTTTGGCTAATGTGACACTTGCATCATTTTGTGCTATGACAATTGTGGGCTTGTGGCAGAAATTGAAACTCATTAATGGTAAAGATATAATGGACTATTTGAAAACTAGTCTTCAATGTATTGGTACAGTTGGTTTGTACTTTGTAGCTTGTATGGTTTAAGTACATTTTGTATATTGAATTGGTGTACTAGAAACTTAAATTTGTTTGTTTCTTAAACTTATTATTTTGATTATGAATTAATTCTAAATTGTATTTCCGCGTAAACAACCCTAAACATTGTTTCAGGATCACCACAAGATTCGTGTCGTCATTCATCTTCTTCAGTGACTATTGCGGTTTCGCCTCCTCGAATTTCACTGGATTACTTTGGTGGGAGGTCTTATGGAACAACATCTTCAACTGCATCAACAAGTTCCAGCTCACTCTTCTATCCCAATAGCTGATGAATCAGTCTGGTATTATTATTGTAGGAATAATTAACTCTTAAGTAAGGATATGATCGATGTAGCTAGTATGTGGAACTAGCTAGCTAGCAACCTAGTACTAATAATGTAGTTAATTTAATTGGACTATCGTCATCAGTCTTAATTAATTAATTAATTAATCTATCAATCCTGGATATATTTCAGTTTCAACTGATTATGTAATTTCAAACACTTGTCTGATTCTCTATTGCTAATTAGCTGTAATATAATCTAGGGTTTTGTAGAACTCTATGTGGAAGTTGCAATTTACTTTGAATAATTAGTATTTTCATTTTCCAATATGTTCATTCTTTAAGATGCACATACTTTGAATAATTACTATTCACCTATAAAAAAATTTAAGGAACTGTTCGATATTTAGCGAAGTGTTAGGTATTGTGGGTATAGCATGTAATATGTTACACCATTATAACCAGTTACATGAAATTATTCAGAATTGGCATGATGATCATAGTTGCATAAGTTTTATGAATGGAAAAAGAAATATGCCAAAAAGTATGAAAGGAAAAGAGTGGATACAAGCAGGGTCACTCCCTTAATTTGTGGCTGCATTATATTTCACCAGTTTCCATATTTCTACAAAGTGCTGGTTTTGACAGGAAACACTCATGCACTGAGTTACCATTTCGAGAAGGTGCATTATTTCTTATTTGTCTGTTGTTCTGATATTTTCTCTTCAGTAAAATCAGGGGGTAACCTGTTCAGATCAGCAGTTAAAATCATATGGTGTAGAATCAGTCCATTTTTCTCTTCTTTTCCATCCTTTTCACCATATTGGTGCAATAATTAGCGTATGTTCTCTTTAAAATAACTTAAACTTCAGTTCATTTTAATTTTATTTTATTAAATCTAATTTATCTCTATTTAGTTATAATTTATATTTTATTTAAGTTAAGTTTCGTTTCTTTTCCATTTAATTCAATTCCGTTTCATGTGGCTCTTATGTGGCATGAGTTTATCTGTAATTGTCAAACAAACACCAAAGATTAAATATTTCTCGATTTACTTTGCTTCTTCAATCTTTATCCTAATTTCTCTCAATATTCATTAAACCATTCATTCAATCTCTCATATTTTTCAAGAAAAATAGTTGTTGTTTTCTCTTCTTATTTGACATTCATGTATATAAGTACACTACATTCTATAAACCTATTCCTTCATACTACAAACATGGCCTTATTTTCAATTTCTAGTTTTCTTTTATTTCCTTTTTATTTTTAAATTATTAAACGTTAAAATTCAAATAAATTTAATAACAATAATAATTTTTAGCTACTTTTAAAATATAAAAAATTATTTACAAAAACAAAATAAATAAATGTTTTAAATAGCCCCCTTCAAATAGAATCTTACAACAAACACTAAAGTATTAAACGATACGTACTATTAATATAAATTAACCATATTATTTTATTAAAAAATATTATTGGTGCATATTATATTGACCTAAAAATTAATGGTAACCTTGTTTCGTCGGATGTGAGTAAGAAATATAAAAACTTATGAAATAAATCTCAAAATTATTAACAATTTTATTTACTCTGCGTATTACAATTTTTTTTTAATAAGTTACTTCAAATCTTCCACTCGAGAAAGCTCCAAATTATAGTATCTATATATGCTATTTGCATAGAGCATGTAAGTATGAATTTACTTCTATCTTTTTCATGATGTTTTGTATTTTTTTGTTATTTCATAATGAACGTTTATTTTAAAATATTTATTAATTTTAATAGGGTTATTCTTGTTGGTAAGTTTGAAATTAGAAAAATAGTTATATTGAGTAAATTGAAATGATTTGGGTCAAGTTTATAATAACTTAAACATTAAAGATAAAAATGTAAATTGTTTAAATGTTTAAGTTAATAATATTCAGATCAATTACAAATACACCCATACACAATTTGGTCAATTACAAATAATTCCACACGTGTATATCAAACTCAAGTCAACTATTACTCAAAACAGTCCACGCAACAATTACAAATACACCCAAAATGATGTGGCATGCCATGTCAGCAAGAGGAGAGTGTCTCCGGCTAAGTTCCGATCACATCTCATCTCCGGTGTTAACTTTTGGGTTGTTTGTAATTAAATTTCTATCCAAGTTCAACATTTGGAATCATTTGTACGTAATAGTAGAAATAGCGGGGATGAATTTGCAACATGGACATCTAGGAGGGGATCCGTTTGTAATTTTATGTATCATTAGTTTATTCAATGTGAGATTCACTAATTATTACATAATAAATGATACACTGCGCTAAGCGCGGTGTCGATAAATTTTATAAATTAATTAGTATATTCATATGTTTAACCATATTTGATGTGGCAAAACTCTATATATAAATTTTATTAAAGTATAATATTCTGAGATTGATATTTTTCCAGTGTAGAGCCCTGAAATCGTACTTAACAAGTTTAATTAAACAAAGAAAATAAAATTATGAAAATGTTGACCACATTTTTAAGTAACGACATTTCAAATCCATTAAAGAACATAAAATTAGTAAAGAACAGTTGTAACTAACCGAGAAGTCGCAATTTTACATAGCAGATCTAAACTAGAAATATAATATTTATGATTTTAATATAACAATGCATGTAGAATATTAGTATTGATCGAAGAGAAAGTTTAATGCACATATGCGATGCCATTTGAAATGATTGATGTATAAATAGATCCAATAGTTTGTTCTTTATTGCAATTGACTTCTAAAATAGCGAGAGCTAGCATTGAGACAACATGAGCTCCAACTAAATATTGAACAGACCGGAAAACGGACAATTCTCATCACAATCGGGATCGTTAATTTGAGTAATCAAATCGAGTCGTATACACACCTAGAGTTGTATAGTCACGATAAGGTGCATGTTAGTCAGAGTCTGATCAGAACACACATAATGGTTCATACGGAAACAACAACTGAATGGGCGAAGGGTTTTTGCTTCTGGTGTGAGCGGAAACAAAATTGGAATAACATTTTTTAATAGTCTGTTGCTGGAAAATTGAAAAGAATTGTTAAGCAAGTTACAAAATTGAAATAACACTTTGACACTGAATAATTTATAAAATTGAAATGACACTTAAAACTTCATTATGAAATTTATTATATTATTTAATTAATCATAATACATTAATTGGATGAGTTTTATGCACGCTCATAAGTCATAACCAAAAGGAAACAAAGTAAGCGAACGGGGAAAGGTTTCAACTTCTGGGCTTGCCCACTAGGAGCAGGCTACTGGGCGTCTGCCTGATTTGTATGCAGGTGGCCCCTGTGATCTTTAATGATTGATAAATCGAAATGATCGTAATATTAATATTAAAAAAATGAATTTCACTATAATTAATTAGTATAATGTCAAATTATAGGCTAAACATTTGAATTCGTCTCATTCTGTGGTAGTTCGTGATGATTCTTAAGTAAATTCTCAATTCCCTTGTACGGCAGAGTCCATGTCATTATAAGAGGTAAAGACTTAGGTTGTTTAAACGATTCGTCACTAGTTAAGTCGTAGTTTAATTTAACTAATCTAGAAGTAGACATTGAAGCCTTTTCGAATAATGAATGCATATCTCATTAATTAATATAAGAAGTATTTATAGGTTGTGCTCGAAGAGCATGCCACTGTTCCTTTGTTTGGGTTGTCCCAACTCCCAATATGCCCCGGGTGGCAGGGGTGTCAAATTAGCCAATCGACTTGAACTTTGACTAAATGAATCGGTGATCGTCATAATTTTATGTCTGTCTATGATCGTCGAGCTTTTCTTAATTGTGATTGACTTCTTAAGAGATCTACTTGCTCGCAAGCAGCTCAATAAACCTCGATTCGTATTTGCTCGTGAGCGCTTGACTCGTTTTTATTCATTAAAGTTCAAAAATGAAGGTCTAAAAATTCATAAATAGTAAAAGACCATTCAAGAATGTTATAAAAGTCAAAGTTTTACCATTCAACATTATATAAATTCAAATATATTTACTTAGGTATAAGTAAAAATAATAATTGATATTTTTTAATTTAATTATTTGTTCACAAGCAACGATTATTTATCATGGTGATCAATTCATGTTTAACAATGAGACGAGCTTGTTCACGAGTGAGCTCATGTTGACCGTTTTCGAGATCAATTTGAGTGTTAACTAAACATTTTAACGAAATACTTGATTTGTTAGCACTCCTCTTGGGACATCACTTGATTTTAGAACTGAGTTGGTCTAATTTGAGGTGAGTGTATTGCTAAGTTAGCCATAGACCTTAAGGAGGTCGCTTGATACTAAAACATAGTATTATCACCAAGTTATCTTGGCAAATTAATTATCTCCTCTTCAATTTTATAAGTCCAATAAATAAAGTTATAATATGTAATGTAGTGGTTTTTTTTACTAATGATACATATCTCATTCAAATAAATCAGATATATCAATAATTAAAGTATCAAAATATTAGGGTCACTAGATAAATTAGTAATACAATTTTTTTCCGCCATGCTTCATTTGTTTCTCACTTAACATTCACTTGCATATCGATGATTATGCTCCAATTGGTTATGAGATAGGTGCATCTGGGAATTTCGGTAAATTGCACATTGAATCCGCATCTAACTTATTTCACTTTACAAGTCTAAGATTTAATAATTTAAAATATAATATATTGTATTGTGGTGTTTCGTTTTACTATATGCTACATATTTTATTTAAAGAATTCAAACATTTTTTTTATATCGTCGTCTATAACTGCAATACGCTTTCTTATATTAACAAATGTTTCAGGGAATAAAATTTTTGAGGAAATGTTTTACTTTATCTCTAATCATATCATGTATTATGTTTCCCTTGACAACAATTTTTTAAATATTTTTTAAGATGTTCATTACAATAACTTTTTGATGTTATGCGTAATATATTAATCATTATAAACAAGACTTAATTTTTTATGCTATATTAATAATCATCAATGCGAATGCAATATATATTTCGACATTATAAATGTTGTAAACACTTTATCTAATAAATATTGTAACTAATAAAAGTCTGTGTGTGTGTGTATTAATTTTATTAGACATCCTTTATTTGTTTCTTATGTAAAATTTTATAGCTAGCAAACACTTTATGTTGTTTGTTACCTATTATAACAGTTTCTTTTTTTTAAGACAAGGGAATTTTGGTAAATTGTACACTGACTCCCCATCTAAGTTATTTTGCTTTGTACCATCGATTTGTTTTATAAAGTGATAAAGTGACTTTTTATTCTGAAATATGTAAAGTTCATAATTTTGACTTAATCGTGTAAACATTTTAAATGATATGATTCAATTAATTCCATAGTAATTTTTTCAACGCTCATAAGTCATCATATAGAAACTTATTAAATTTTATTAAGTATTTTAGAATATAAAATTTGTTATCTTTAAAAAGGGAAACAATACATAAAGATATAATAAATAAATAATTTTAAACAAAACTTAGTATAATTTTTTCTAGGATTTCATTGTTTGTATATACAAATGACCCGTAAAACATCTACAGAAGGGCTTTACTGCACTTGTCAAATCTGGCCTGAATTTTATTTTAAGCCATACATACATACATACTTACATACATATAGTAAATTATGAAAATGAGTTAATATTGACATTTTTTTAAATTTATCATTTGTCTTCGCTTATGCTAAATCCGGCCAAGCACTGTTGGACCGTCTTGAAGGGGCGACTCTCCCAACAGTGTTTTTTGCATTCACAAGGCTCGAACTCGATACCTTATTTAATTGAACTCAAGTACCTTACTAATTGAGGCATCAATTATTGGTGGGAGTCATTAAGCTTTGTCATTTTTGATTTTTGTACTTCGTCGCCTTAACATTCACTCCGCGATTTCGCAGTTCACACAATGATGTACTAGTAGGTTTGAAGTATCCAACTACAGAGTCAACTAGTCAAGCATACACCCATTGTAGTGAAGACAATGCACGAAGTTAATGAACTACTTAGACGACGACTTCACCAGTCCACTATTACGGTCTATAGTCTATACCAATATTAGGAGTTTGTCAAATTCGAGTCTTTTACACGTCTTTCTCGTTTCTGAATGTGTTCTTTTCTCTATGCCTTTTTTTTTCCCAGCGTTAGTTAGACTTGTGGGCAAGCAAGCAATACACCAAAAGGGGTCTGTTCGTGTTGGCCATGGACAACCAAATTTTGTAAGAAAAGGACCAACCAACTACTAAGAAATCATAACGCCTAACAGAACTTGGACTTTACCTTTGCTTCAACCAATTTCTCATGCTCGAAACCTTCTAACTTACATCCAAAACAACATGTTGCTTCTGACACCAAAAAACATGAACACATAGTACACATCCCATGTCCAATTTCACGTCCCGTAAAACAGGCCATACAGAACAATACAATAACTACGAATTCGGAGATGGATAAAAACATCTCACAGCAGGTAGAGAAATGTTAGAAATCAATTGCGGAATTTTCCAACCCAAGGGGAACGTTTCAGGAAAATGTCACAAAGTCTTTCCAAGTAAAGTATTTCAAAAGAGCAATCA
This sequence comes from Plantago elongata, assembly GCA_036897095.1. Taxonomy (NCBI): domain Eukaryota; kingdom Viridiplantae; phylum Streptophyta; class Magnoliopsida; order Lamiales; family Plantaginaceae; genus Plantago; species Plantago elongata. The sequence continues at coordinate 17,383 of JAYMSP010000019.1, forward strand.
GTGTTGAATATGGACTAGTATAAGTAGCGTGTCACATTTAGATATGCCATTAATATAATCAAATTCATTACAATAAGCCACCATGACAAGTTGATAACCTTTTGGGTCACAATGACAAGTCAAATTATTAGTTGACAATTGACATGAAATTTCCACATAGACAAAAACAAGAGATTATCAGCCTCCTTAAAACAACACCTGGGAGCGGTTATAGTTAATCAAAGGCAAGTGGTATAACTTGCGTTAGGCTAGTAAAGAAACAAAAAATTCAAGATTGTGACTTACCAAACATCACTATTTACTAACAAGAACATTCAAAAATCAACAAACCCATCAAACAAACCAACAAACCTGTCCACTATTAAGGCTCAACTAACACACAAAATCCAAAGAGGAAACATGATGAGAAATTTAATTTCATAGCGAATTCTAGTTTCGTTCAGCATATATTGAAGGAATCATTTCATATTCAGATAAGCAAGAATATAGCTTACCCTTTTCTCTGTAACAGAGGTTTCTTCATCCCATACTTCTTCATGTTACCATACTTCAGTAGTTTTCTTCTTCTCTTTCTCTATTCACCAGCTGCTTATGCACGATCACCACCGATTTTCACAGTCAGCCCGAAGGAAATTCCTTCTGCAACGAACAATCACAGTAACAGATGGCACGAATTCACAAAGTTCCAGAACGCAAGCAGAGGCAGCCTGGTCCCAGGTATTACCAAGCTCAAGAAATATTTCACCCGCTTTGGTTATCTAGAAGCAGAGCATGTTGCAAACTCAACCGAGGAATTCGATGAAAATCTTGAAACTGCGATTACCAGATACCAAACAAACCTGGGTCTTACTGTAACAGGAAAGCTGGACCACCACACAATTTCTGAACTCATGTCACCAAGGTGCGGTGTGGCGGATGCTTTGACAACGCCACGTGGCACGCAAAAATATGTGTACTTCACGGGCCAGCCACGGTGGGCTCGCAGTATTCCAATGACTCTTACCTATGGATTCTCAGTCAACAACTTGATTAAAACTTTGAGCATGGACGAGCTAAGAGGCACGTTCCAACGGGCTTTCGGACACTGGGCATCAGTTATTCCTGTTACTTTTATAGAATCAGATGATTACGGATTTGCGGATATCAAGATAGGATTTTATTACGGCGATCATGGTGATGGAGAGGCGTTTGATGGTGTGCTCGGGGTATTAGCCCATGCCTACTCACCTGAAAGTGGGCGGTTCCACCTCGATGCTGCAGAGACTTGGGCAGTGAATTTCGATGTGGAGAAATCACATTCCGCAGTGGATTTAGAGTCCGTCGCCACACATGAGATTGGGCATTTGCTCGGGCTGGCCCACACAGATATTAAGGATGCGGTGATGTATCCCAGTTTAAGACCGAGGGAAAGGAAAATAGAGTTGCAAGTTGATGACATCAAGGGTGTTCAAGCTCTATATGGCTCCAATCCTAATTTTAGTTTTCAGGCTTTCTCTGAATCAGATATGTCTTTGAGTGATGCTGCTGATTGGAAAGCTGGAGCAGAGTTCATTAGGTTTAGCTGGCTGTTATTAGTCTTTTTGTGGTTTGGATGACGTAAGAGGACGATTCAGACTTCAATATAGGGGGCTAGGGGTAGGACTTAACAGGTTTCACGTCTATGATTCTTACAGATATTAGATATATCAGTCCTCGTGTGGAGTGTTTATAGTTTCATACTGGTTGACATATACTCTTGTAAATGCACAGAGAAAATTTCTGCAAATCAGCATCAATACAAAATACTGGATTTTTTTAATAGCTTATCTTATACTCTTTTCCAATATTACATCTACGCTCTAGCTTTCCCCTGTGTGCACCAGCTATGAAGTGCGAAGTATAGATAAGCTGCATGATCTAAAGGCACACTGGCCCCCGAATCATCGTGCTGATCATATTAGAGAGATATTAATTTCCCTTATTGCTTAATGTGAGTGATCTACTGTAAACTACTAAAAATTAACATGCTCTGGTAAATTTTCTTGAATTAAAGAATAGTTGGAGATTGGGATGCTGAAAGAGCAACCCCTGTGAGCTAAGTGCTCCACGGGCCCATGGCTCGTCAGGACAGAAGAAGGTCGGGCATATAACAAGCCACCATACCTTGCAATTTTGCAAAGGTGCTCTAACCCTGAATGCGGGACCAACAGGTCACACGAGGGACAGTTATATTGCACCAAAGGCTTGTCCTGGGTATGTTCTGATGTGATTTGGTAAATCGGGGATTGAGCTATTATAAAGTGACAGGCTTGCACATTGTTTCAAACCATCTCAACATCATACAGGGGAATTACGTAGTGTCATAACTCATAACCAATTTCATCATCCTGATGTCCTATATGTTTCGAATAATCTAGGATCACAACAAGTCAGTGAAATTGTGATTATGTTTTTTGCATGAAGAGAGAACATTACGGAAGTCCCATATTAGTATATTGAAATGGAATCCTGTATATTATATATGGGATTTCAGGTACTTGGTATTTCTCAACATTGTCAAAGACAGTGGTACAGTAATCAGGACTCATCACCTTCACCGATTGGTAATAATGACTACATTGCAGGTGATGCAAGTTAATATCGCTATAAAGTTTTGACTGAAAAATTAATCCGGAACTAATATTTTATTATAAAATAGTATTCTATTAGGATCACATGGGTATGTACAGATGGTAAACATTATGGCACAAATTAAAGCTAGAACATTGCAGATTATGTACTAGAAGGTAAAAGGGACATATGTAGCTCCATCAAGTTCAGGTTGATTCTTAGGTATAAGTGGAGTTAAATAACAACTCACAGTGGCTTAAAGCTGCACATGGGGATGCACAACGGACATTCATCCTTATTCTTTCCATGAATAAGGAGCTCGTTCAACAACCAGATAGTCTTGTCGAATATCTTTCACTACCCGTATCTCATCATCAATGTATAACGTTTCAAACCTACAAGGTAAGATGGCTTGATTTTAGTGCACATATAGAATATGAGATGCAACACCATTATCATCATGGTGTATGTTTCCATGTGGAAATTTTGTTCATTTATAGGAATTCAAACTTGTTAATTAATTAAATATTGATCAACCAGCAACCCAAACTCAAGTAAAGCAGAAGCATTCAGCTATGTTTAGAAGGGTTTCAAAATCAGCATACCAGAAAAATGGAATGTGACTTTAGAATTAAAAAAAATATTAATAGTTACTGTGTAAATCACTTCATCAGAGATGCACTTTCCATGAGTCCATGTCTACTGAAATTTCGATAACAAAATGAACCAAGTGTACATGGAATCAAGTTCTCCAAATCCGTTTATTCTGTTCAGCAGAATTGCCGGCCAAAATGATTATAGGAATATAAACATACATGTCAAAACAAGATCCTCCTTAAGGAGGATAATACTTCTCAGCTTTTTTTTCCAAATAAGCATAAATCTCAAAGTTCACATATGATATGCAATATGAGTCACTGAAACGGCCAGTTTATATACATCATGTAAATAAGCAACTGACAGAAAACTTATGAGAGCAATACCATCACCAATATAAGACAGAAAGTTCGTAAGACAAACGTGTGGTAAGTGGCTACTTAATACTTACCATCCTTGACCAAATGGTGGCAACGGAAACTCCCAGCCTTTCCCTCGTAGAACTGCACTAGTGAATCTGCAAATAACATAACTCATTCATGAGGGAAGATGCACCAAACTCCACACAAATTGATCAATCCAGTAGATAAACCTCTATATACTTCTTTACTATGCCGCATTTCCAGATAAACTGCAGCCATAGCCTTTCATCACAATCATCCAAACAAATAACAAAACAATATCCTTCATTTGAGTACAATTCCCAACTGCAATTATCTCACTGCTTAAGTTTGAACATCAACACTAACTGTCATAGACCTATAAGTTACCGGAATTTCATTTAACATTGAGATCATAGATTATAAATCGCATAAACGATGAGAACTTTAAATCTTTTATCCTCTACGTTATAAATTGCCTAAAAGTTCTACTAGTTTAATCGAAAACTGAAAATGTAGTAAGCAAACAAGCTTTAATCATGATTCAGATTATACAATTGAGCTAATACACATATGGCAAGCACATCAAACTCAATATACAGCAAAATTGAGCTGACATAACTGATAACACTCACTGAAAATCGACTCGTTGAGCTGAAACAACTTGAATATCCGACCGGACGAAAAACACTCCATCGGGAGGAAAAGTGATCACATTATTAAGAGTCTTATTCTCGACATCAATGACCTGCAAAATGTCACCGGTAGAAGTGCCAAAGAAGGAAGCGTTCTTCGCAATGAAGAGCTGTTCTTTCTCGGTGGTCCAGAGCATCCGCCACGTGGCGGAGAGCGAGTTACCAGTGGTGACAGTGTCCCGACCAATGGCGGCAAGCGAATCGATTGCGTCAACAATTTGAGAGAGTTTTTGGGGGTTTGATTGGGTTTTGAGGCCTCGTTGCTGGTCGGAGATGAGGTTGAGGAGGTGGCGCTTGGCGGAGACGGCGGAGGAGGATTGGGATTGGTTTGTGAGGGAAGAGCGGGTGATTGTTGTGGAAGTGGTTCTTCTGGTGTTGTAAGGTGTGGCGGGAAGGAGGAGGGAGTGAGCAGCCATTGGAGTGGTTGATGGTGGAGGTTAAAGAATATCTCAATTTCTTGAAATACAAAGGACACTATAATAAGTAATATTTATATATATGATTTTGTTTTTATTTTCTATATTTTGATGACACTATAAATCGCACTGCATTTGGTAAATCACCTTATAGTCTATTTTCACGTTAGCTTCAAAATGAGTTTACTGGTGTAGTAAATTCACCATCGTGCAATTTGAATCGTACTTTTAGCCATCAAAATATGAAGTGATCACTTGTCTACAGGTAAACAATGACATAAACTTTCTTTTTTAAAAACGGTTAAAGGTTAACTCGAAACCCGACCTACTAGTTGAGGGTGAAGTGTACCAACTAAGCTGCACTTCGTTGTCACATGACATTAATCTTTATTTACAAAGTTACAGCGTGTTACACCTGATTAAGATTTCAATTACATCGTAAAAAGAAATCACTTTAGTGTATAACGACAATTCCATCGATATAGAATAGAGCAAGGGTATGATACTCTGATTACATGTTAAACTTTGTTGGGACTTGGGAGTGTCTTGGCTACTTTAATAGTGATATTTTGTCCAGCTCTAGGATTTGTTTTGCCGATCAGGTGCTAAACATCATCTCCGTAGTTGATATATAAGGGATTATCATAATGGGAATTCGAGAAATGCATTTGGATACTCCAACTATGTACATGTTATATTCGATAACGACAACGTTTGGACTTATCAGGATTCTTCTCAATGCGTGATGATCCTTGAGCTATATTACAAATTCATGAGACTATACAACCAGGGAGATATAGAGGTTACTGGGGTAGGGTAAAGGACCTGTGCATCCCTTAGTTGTTCCTTGTTATATGACTCTTCCACACGTGCTCGTTTAGAGCCGAGGTGTCTTGCTAAACCCATTTAGAGTTAGAGAAGGTTCCTCTATATACGAAGCTAATCAAATACGCAAAATCAATATGCATCCGACTATCGACACATATGACCAGTCCAACAGGCCTGGTCTCTTAACTAGCGTAGCCCATTATTCTAACCAAATCCATCAAGCCTAATCTTCAATTACAAGCCCAGCCCAAATCTCAACCCTGACATACGACGTAAGATTTCAAAATCTCTCTACAAACCCTCCAAGCTTCTCCACTCTCCTCAATCCCTGCACTGAACGAAGTGAAAACCAGAGAAGCACAAAACGAACCGAGATACAGTCGCTTTCTCTCCAATCGCAAAGCTTCAGTTACGCTCTCAAATCAAGCTAGTTCCCCAACTTCGAGCAGATTAGATCGGATCTAGGGCTTTCAGTCCCTTTCCGCTTAGTGATTTCATTTCCTCGTTCCATTGCCAGTAATTTGTAATGGCGATTGATATTTCCGGCGAACGACAATCTGGACAGGATGTTCGTACTCAAAATGGTATGGTTTCGTCTCAATTTGATTAATCTATGCTAAGTATGTAATCTCAGTTACTGATGTTTCGTATTGTTTTTTTTTCCTGGATATCTATAGTTGTTGCTTGCCAAGCAGTTGCTAATATCGTGAAGTCTTCGCTCGGTCCTGTAGGCCTCGACAAGGTAACATTCGATTGTTTTCTGCTTGTTCTAGCTGCCTACATGAGCGTAGGTCTGAGTTCAATTAGACTGGATTAGCTTCTGGAATGTAGCTAAGTAGCTTGATCATGTGATTTGGCTCAGGTTTCGAGTTAGTACTGCGTTAAGTTTGTAGTTAGTATTGCGTGGTGATATTGGTAATGCACTGATTGTCTTGCTGATTAGGATACATGTATTTTTGTTAGCAGGACCTAGATTAGTTGTAGCTCTATGGAAGCTGTATGTCACAAAACAACTTAGTTCAAGTAGTAGTAAATTAGTAGTAATGGTGAGCAAGCAGTAATTTTATGAGGATTGTGTTGTTTAAATTTGAGTGCGTATGGTGATTGTAAGTTGATAATGGTATTTAAGGAAACATTTAGAAGATGATAAATGATAATGGTTTTCTATAAGGGCTCAAAATGAGCTGTTGGATAAGAAGAATCGTAGAGTTGCTTGTTAGCAGTCTGCGAATACTTACTAATTAATGGTTGAAGTGAAATCTGGAACTGTAAAGAGTATCTCTGCTCATTTGTTGTATTCTGTTATGTCAGATGCTTGTAGACGACATTGGTGATGTGACAATAACTAATGATGGTGCCACAATACTGAAGATGCTTGAGGTCAAGCATCCTGCTGCCAAGGTGACTTGATAATCCTTTGCTCCCCAAAAATTATGTTTATTAATGAAGTTTGTGTTTGTGCCACCCTAAAAGCATCTTTATATTACTTATTTTACCACAGGTTCTTGTTGAGTTGGCCGAACTGCAAGACCGAGAAGTTGGAGATGGGACTACTTCTGTCGTGATTATAGCGGCGGAATTGCTTAAGGTACCATTGCCAGCAATGGGTGCATTGTATGGCATACTATGCTCTCATTTTAATCTTCTGAGTTCGAATTATTCTGATAGCTTGCTCTAATGCTTATTCACAATCTCTTCTACAGAGAGCTAATGATCTAGTGAGAAACAAGATTCATCCTACGTCAATCATCAGCGGTTACAGAGTGTGTACTAATAACCTTTTGATTTCTTGAATAAACTTTTTCATTTATATTTCTGTAATTCACTTTCTTTTTCTGGTACAGCTTGCGATGAGGGAAGCTTGCAAGTATGTTGATGAAAAACTTGCAATCAAGGTAAAAAACCACTGCCAATTCATTCTATATGATAAACAAATCGTATCTCACTTTGCCATGGGCCAGAAATTTAAATATTTTGTATTGGAGACAGTGTCCTATAAATGGGTAAATTCGCCTGTCTTGCAAAATGTAGACTATTGCCTTGTTAGAACTCCCAAGAAAGCTGAGAATGATCAATTTTTTCATTTTGTATTTGAGGCAGACTATTGCCTGCCTACACTCTACAGTTGATAGGTAGATTTTTTTGTAATACATATTTTTTTAAGAGAGAATACACAGGTGTGCAATTTATTTCTGTTTCTCGAAGTTCATTTGAGCTGATTGTTAAATTTGAATTTAAATATTTTATATTACACATTCAGGTTGACAAGCTTGGTAAAGATTCTTTTGTAAACTGTGCCAAGACCAGCATGTCTTCGAAGTTGATAGGTGGTGATAGTGACTTCTTCGCCAATCTGGTAAGCTATTAAATCATGAACGAGTGGAAATAAAAGCCTCTTCTAACGTTTTCATAAACTTTGTCAATAATTAGATTATATATTTGACTAAGTGCTCTGAAGTAGTATGCCAACTTGATTTGCATTTAAGAAAGTGTTAATAACAGCTCTTTGAGTTTCTTCCTCATTAGTGTTCTTGTGGTAACTATGTGGCACTAGTCTTGTTACATGGTGTTTTTGTGACTTAATCTACTTACATCCAGTTTTCTGTCATGCTAATGTTCTCGACTAGGATAGTCTCTATGACATGTTGGCTGTTTACTTTCTGTCCATATCTAATTTATAATGTCAGTTTCTTTGTTCTTGGATCAGGCTTCTTACAATATGTTAATTGAAAGACACTTTGTTTTTAGGTTGCAGAAGCTGTACTTTCAGTAAAGATGACAAATGCCAGAGGCGAAATTAGATATCCAATCAAGGTTTGTCGTATGTTCTGCTGGTTATTAGGATTGCTTTTACCATAAAAACTTGACCATTACACTTTCCAATTTATATACCAAAAGCATCTTAAATGGCTAAATAAGCCAACTGTTTCTGTTGAATGAAATTAGATCTGACAACAGAATTTGCAGGGCTAAATTTCTCCAGTGTAATTTTACTTGACAATGTCAACTATGCTTCTTGTTGATTCAGGGAATTAATATTCTTAAAGCTCATGGAAAAAGTGCAAGAGATAGCTATTTACTCAAAGGATATGCTCTCAACACTGGACGTGCTGCACAGGGGATGCCACTGAGGGTTGCTCCTGCCAAGATTGCTTGCCTCGATTTCAATCTTCAGAAGACAAAAATGCAGATGGGTGTCCAAGTTTTAGTCACTGACCCAAGAGAGTTGGAGAAGATTCGTCAGAGGTAATTATATATGTATTCATCTGAGCACATTTGGGTCAATACCAGAAGATACTTTTCACATGCCAAATTCATGACAGGAGCTAAAATGGTAGTGCTCTCCATTGAGTACATGTAAAATGCTATTAATAAAAGCCCATCATCAGCCCAGCTAGTAAACAAATGCTTCAACATTCAAGAAAAAACATGTGATGTAGAATCATATAATTTGTCGACTTTTTGGTGGTTTCCAGAACAAATGTTTTGAGTGGCTGCAGGGAGATCTGCTTACTATCTATCATTATCAAGCTGTTTCCCACTTGCCTGTGGTTTGGAGCGTAGTAATGATCTGTGGTATTACATCTTTGCAGGGAAGCTGACATGACAAAGGAACGTATTGAGAAGCTTCTCAAGGCAGGAGCAAATGTTGTATTGACCACAAAAGGAATTGATGACATGGCACTTAAGGCAAGAGTTTGTAGAATTTGAATGCTACTTGGTGCTTAAGACTATGCTAGGATATTATTGTTAATATTAGTTGCTTTTGTTCTTGCTTGACTTTGCAAATCTAATTGAATTCGTAGTATACTTAGAAATCATGATTCCTCTTCCTTCTTTAGCGTGCTGTCCTTTTCTAGGTCTTACTGTTTTGGATAGTACCATGATAAACACCCATCCCCGTGTTTAATGCCTATCAATTCATCTAAAAATTGCATTATTTTTTAAAAGTTTCGGGAACTAGAACTATCTGAGGGAGGTATACAAGAATGTTTCTGTAACATTGAGATGACCCCTTTGTTTCAATGATATTATTCTTATATCTGCATTGCATTTGCCTCATGAGGCCTTTTTTTTTGTCTGTATTGGCTTTTATGCTATTTGAAGGATTATTGTTTTTTTCCTCCCTGTGTACTCTAATGGTGAACACTCACTAATACTGTCTGGTTTTCTTCAGTATTTTGTGGAAGCCGGTGCAATAGCAGTAAGGCGTGTACGCAAAGACGATCTTCGACATGTTGCCAAGGCAACTGGTGCAACTATGGTACATTAATTTCCCTAGCTTTCCCTTTTTCTCGTGAATCTTGCTTTAGGATGTGAAGTGGTGAGTGTCGAATACTTGTGCAATTATATGAGCAAAGCTTGTTAATATGATATACTACCCTGGATTTTCAATAATGGAGATCCAGATCATTACCCAGAAATATTTGTTGCCTTCTTCTAGAAGCTCTCTGTTTCTTTTTTTTCTTCCTTATGTTATTTTTATTTTTTTCTAATTGGTAAAATTCTATATTGATAGGAGATATCTCATTTTATGTGCTGTAGTTGGATGAAATTTGGAGTGTGGGTTATGGTGTTATTTTATGCCCTTTTTCCTTTATTATGCTTTAGGAAAAAGATGCAGCAAGTTTTTAAGAGTGGAAAAAATCAAGGTTTGAGAGTTTTCTGTTTGATTCTAGATTGTGAATGTAATATAACTAGAATAGTACTGGCCTAGATACTCAGAAAGGGTGAATGAATTCCATGGCCTTGTGTACTGTCCCTACTTCTGAGCGGGAATGGATCATCTGGAATTCTAATAATTGGGTCTTTACAGGTATCAACCTTTGCAGATATGGAGGGGGAAGAAACATTTGATTCATCACTTCTAGGACTTGCTGATGAAGTAGTAGAGGAACGCATTGCTGATGATGATGTGATAATGATAAAAGGGACAAAAACTTCAAGTGCGGTATGATTATTCATTTCTGTTTTATGAGATTCCGACTGTATTCCCTTTGGCCTATTAATTATTTGGTCACCTAAGATGTCCTTGAGTGATATGATTGATTTTCCATTGTTGTATTTGGATGACCAACCGTAATCCAAAAAATGGAAGCATGTAATTAAGTATATTCTTACAAGGAAAATGTTAGGTGACATGCATATTTGTTTCTTCAGGTCTCTATAGTACTAAGAGGTGCCAACGACTTCATGCTTGATGAGATGGATAGGGCTCTGCATGATGCCCTATGCATCGTCAAAAGAACTCTGGAATCTAAAACAGTAAGTATCTTCAACTTTCAGACCATCTCATCCTTGTTGGAGATGTTTACCAAAACTCCCTCACTTGTTTTTTGATCATTAATTTTTATGCACATCATATACATCTTGCAATTTCCCATGCTTTAGCCTTTTCAGTTTTCATAACTCAACTTAATTAATATATAGGGTAAACACTAAGACACTCAAAAGTACGTACTTTTACTAGAAACTGATGACATTGTTAATCAGTATACCAGTATTTGATTCTTTGCAAGGGTTACAATCCAAATGTAAACACCCACACGATGCATACACATGTATATCAGTAATGGTTTACAAGATATGCATATTTGCAATACATTACATTACCTTTATACCCTAATATATGCGGTTGAATACAATTCGTCTCATGACACAGTAAGTTGCATGTCCACTGTTTGCCTGATCTTTGAAAAATTGTGAAACTATAGGTTGTTGCTGGTGGAGGTGCAGTTGAAGCTGCATTGTCTGTGTATCTGGAAAATTTGGCCACCACTTTAGGATCCAGAGAGCAGCTGGCTATTGCTGAGTTTGCTGAATCATTATTAGTTATACCCAAGGTACTTTGATTGACAAACCTCAAGCATACTGCCATTTGAGTTTCTTTTGTTATTGTAAGTGCTCACTTCAACGTCTTAATTCAGGTGCTTGCAGTCAATGCGGCTAAAGATGCAACGGATTTGGTTGCTAAACTACGATCCAACCACCATAAATCTCAAACTAAGGCTGATAAGAAACATTTGTCAAGGTGGGCTCCTATTTCCTTGCAATCCATTAGTATGATCTGCAACATTGAAGCAATATTCTTCAAGTCCTCTGAAGAGAAAAGTAGAGCATTTGATATAAACTTTTAAAGCATTCTTCCCATTTGTGAAATCACCCATCTTAACTGTTTGCTGATGTGTAATTCTAGAAGCTTTAAAATCTCTGTTATAGCATCACTATTGGTTTGTACGTGCTTCTTTTACATGCCATTAACATAAATTGTTTGTAGTGCTCTACATGCAACCACTGTCTTTACAAAATTCTGTCTAATTTGACATTTTCACATTGGTTGCAGTGATGGTCTTGACCTGGTGAAGGGTGAAATTCGCAACAACTTAGAAGCTGGTGTCATCGAGCCAGCAATGAGTAAAGTAAAGATAATTCAGGTTAGAAAGAATTTAAATAGTGATGTCTATCTTGGATTCTTGGGCTTGGCCAGTGCTCTATTACAAACCTTTTGTTTTATTTTTCCTGATATCTTCTGGTTTTTACAGTTTGCTACTGAAGCAGCTATCACAATTCTGCGAATTGATGATATGATCAAGCTCGTGAAAGAGGAAGGCCAAGAGGATTAGATGTTGTGGAAGTGGTATTTATGTGACACTGTTATTTTGCTACCAAGGTGGCTATTACAAATTTGCCTATTTACAGTAGCCTAATAGGATTAAGCTTGTGAAAGTGGATGGCCATGATTAAATGTTGTCAAGAATGTACGCTTGAAACTCAAATTTTGGATCAGGTTTTTCGGAGTCTTGACTGTTAGAGTAGGGTTTGTATTCTGTTTTCTGTTTGTCTGAATTGAATTCTTTCCCCTGACGATTAAGTTTTCTTCTTGTACGTACGTTAGCAGTTAGCTTACCATGTACTTAAACTATTTGTTTCATTTTAATCACTTTGATTTACTGTTGTATGCTTGTACTACTAAATGCATATTATATGGTAAAGAACTAAGGTTTATGGGTACAGTACAAGCACATCAAACACGCACGATGGAGTCTTACAGCCTCTGAAATGTTAATAAAAAATAAACTAACCGAAGATACTAACCTACTAATCTCCAAATGACATGACTAACAACAAATGAGCCTGTTTGATTGCAATAACTGAGATGGTGCACCTGACTAGTCAAGTTGAACAGAGAAACAACTTTAGATACGTTCTGATTCTCTTTTCTCCCCACATGCGACTTATGTCCGGATCTTGTCAGAGTGTTATTATTTATTAATATTATCATGAACCTGAACTGGAACCGGCTCTTGCATATGTATAAATGATGCGATCATATAGTATGTATTACTTGCACTTAAATTCATAACAAGTGCAAGTGGAGAGTACTTCCGAACCATTTGGACAGTAACACGTCCAGTTTTTGTACGTGTCGTGACCACCTTCACTCTTGGTGGCACTTGTAACGCGTGTCTTGTTTTTGTATCACTTATTGATTTCATCCTACTATACGATTTAGTACTCTGTAGCTTATGATATTTTATAGTGATTTTCTAAGCAAGCTCATACGACTAGTTTACGTATGTTACATACCACGATATATCAACTTTCTATGTATTATTCTACCTCCTCCAAAATCACTACTCTCCAACTCCATTAGTTGAGTCCGTCCGACGAGAGATCCCTCCATTTTAAACAATTTTAAAAGTCCCTTATAAAATATAAATGTAGACAACATACTTAAAAACTAGATATTATAAAAATTGGCAGGTCGACCCGTCCAATCGGATCGACCGGTGAATTTTTTTAAAAATAATCTTAAGCTTATCAAGATTCATCCAAATTCAAATATGTTGAGATTTTACTTTAAATTGTTTAAATTTATTAAGAAATTGTCTATATTTATCGTGAAATCGTCTATGTTTAACTTGCAAACATTAGTAACAACAACGTATTTATCCAACAAACTCAATATTTAGAAACATAAACTTGAGGTCAATTTCACTCATCAACCAATAAATTTCATTACACAAAATAATAAAATTTATATACTATAAAAATACATGTCATTGAAAAATATTCAGTACATCTTCAAAATAGCATTCTTCACACTCTTGACTTGTTTATCGACCCCTTCTTCCACAATGTTTGTGACAAATCTTGTTAACCACCCCTATTTACGAAAGTCTAATACATACAACTAAAAACATAAATAATTTATAAAAAAACTAGACAATTTATAGTAAAATATAGACGATTTATATAAAAAAAAACTCAACCAACAATAATGAACATGGACCTTTTTTGCTAAAACATAGATTATTTATAAGAAAAAACTAGATAATTTATACAAAAAAAATAAAAAATTACAACAACGAATGACATAAAAAGAATTATGCAAAAATTAGACAACTTATAGTAAAATGCAAACAATTTCTATAAAAACTAAATCAGCAACAACGAACAACACACAAAACTTAAACTAAAATTTAAACCATTTATACAAAAAAAACTAGACACATTAAAAAAAAAACTAGACAACACTAACTAAAAACTAAACAGTTCAACACAATTGCACAACAAAAATGTATAGCATGAAAATCTAGACAAATATTGTTAAAAATTAGACTTAAAGTGTTAAAAGATAAAACATTGATATTATAAAAACTAGACAATATAGGTTAAAAAGTAGATAATTACTAACCATCAACAAAGAATAAAATAGACAATTTTAAAAAACTAGGCAATTAATAGTAAAACATAGACAATTTATACATAAAGCTAGACAACCATAGTGAAAACATTGACCATTTACACAAAAATAAACTAAACCAACATCGTAATATAGACAGTTTATACTAAAACATAGATAATGTACAGAAAAAACTAGACAATTTATGCCAAAACATACAACATATACACAACTTGCATCCACTTTTCACTTCATAAACAATTCAATCCACAAGTTCGATTCAAACATATTGTAGCGGAGAATATGCAAGTTAGAAAAGCAGAATGGAACCTAAATAGAGACATCGATGAGATGCAAATCGAACATCAAAGCTGAAAACATAGATCGAATAACAGGTAGATGATTCATCGTAAAAACTAGACAACTACTACTAAAACCTAGACAATTTCCACAAAAAAGCACTTACCCATGCCGAAAACAGGATTACGATGAACATGATGCTTCATGTTCACTAGAGCAGTAGTATTGAGATTCAATTCCTCCATAAAAGAGCCTACTAGCAAAAGCGAGACGAAGAGAAGGTTAATATCATTGGAATCAGCCAATACGAAGCAACTACAGCGAAATCGAAATCGAGCAACAAGCTCTTGCCGCCTTTGATCACCGAAATCGAACAACAAAATTGAGCAATCACCAGTAAGAATCGAGCAAGTTACCTGTAGAAATTCAGAAGAAATCGAATCGAAATCGAGCTAGACTCCTTTGTGTTTGAACTCAACCGTCTAATGATATAGCCATCGTCTGATCTCCGCCGTCCGGTCGCCACCTCTGATCGCCAGCTGATAGTTCTCTTAGTCGTCGTGAATTGTTATGTAGGGTTTTGTTTTGGAGGAGAGAAAAGGGAATATAAACTATGGATGTAGGGAATTTTTTTTTGAAAATAACTATTTATATGACCCGCATAATTCGGTATTTTGATCCGCGAGATTCGAAATTGTCACAATGTAAAATTAGACAATTTGTGGATAAAAAAGGGGACTTTTTGAACTCTCCAAAAGTGAGAGAACTTTTATGTAATTAAGTATCGATTAAATGCATATTTTTATGAGATTGGAGATCTATATATCTAATAAAGTGAATGGTATTAATGATAAAAGTTTGTATACAAGTTATTGCAAAGTTATGTTTTTGAAGTTTTTGAGAACTTTAATTCGAACATTTGAATCTTTTAATTTAGGTATTTTTAATCCAGACTTTTAAACTAAAACTCTCAACTAAATATATGTGTGGAAATATTTGGAGGGGAAGATCCTCCTATCCTGGCCACACCTCCCATCTCCAACCCAATCTGGCTCTATACTGTACAAAGTACTTAAATTGATACGCATCCACTCTGCAAAATCTATAACTACAAATCAATTTCTTCGTAACGATATATACATAATACATCATACATCGGTACTGCTACTATATTTGGACTAACATATTCATAGATATTTATACACTGATCGATGAACATAACACAGCCAAACTTATTTGGATTCTTTCTTCCAGGTATTTCTTTGGGTGTATCTTTTCCGAGATCAATAGCTTAGCAAGTGCGCCATGTATCATTGAAACTTTTCCGAGATCAATAGCTTAGCGAGTGCGCCATGTATCATTGAAACATTTCCGAGATCAATAGTTTAGCAAGTGCGCCATGTATCATTGAAACTCTTAAAAATTTTATTGCACGCGCTCTATAACTATTTTTAAAGATGATTAAATTTAATTAATATAAATACAATTATAAGAGGTGCTCACGTAGCAACATTATAAAGGATAAAGAACCATCCGGATCATAACATTCGAACCAAAGCTAGAAACCTAAACCAAATTCTAAACCAATTTTTAAAATGTTGATGGAAAAAAAAAAGAGAGAGAGAGAGAAACCATCAAAATCAACACCAAACCTCAATTCCAAAGTGTACAGCTAGATCTTCTCCACCCGAACTAAATATACGGTTTGCACTCGCACACTATACTCAAATAAATAAGTTCACGTATTAATCATAATTAATCATAAATTAATATTACATTTATACATCATACACTTTCAGCTGAAGATTATAATGTTTGTCGATTTTGGAATTGAGCAAAAGTCTACAACGAATCGACTGTATCAACGTGATATTTATATATTTTAGATTATTTTAAAATTAAACTCGTAAAGGAATATACAATATCATATAATTATAGTTCGTGTGACACGAGTCAATACGGTGTTTACTTTTAAATATAGTGTTGAAGTCATTTAGAAGGTAGATTGTAAGCATTTATTGGAACTAACATGGCAAGCCATAAGTGAAAGTGGTCTGCAAAACCCTTTTCCTCCGACTCATATATGTTTGTACACCCAATGATGAAAGGCAAGTTAGATTTACCACCTTCAATTGCCATCAATGGACCACAATTAAATTAACTTGCCCTCTCTTTCAAACAGTGCTTTAAATTGTTCTTATCTCCATGAATCATAAATATGCAGTGGGTTCCTTTGTCTCTCAACTTCACCTAAAAACCACTCACCCACATATTTTCTTATATACCCAAACCAATTAATCCATTCACTTTACTCCTTTTAAATCTCCACAATATCGATCTCCACACAATAATATTCTTCCCCTTAAGTATATTGAACCTCAGATGTAACATTTCTACTACTTCACTCCAACACTTCCTAAGGTATATATTTTGAACATGAACCAATGTGTACCAAGTTGGGATCTCGAGGAGACTCCGGTACCGCTAAGGATTGCAAATTCGAATTCATCACTCTCCAATCCTGCCTCGTAATAGCTTTATCTACTCTGTTTTATGAATCGAACCGACAAAGAGCTAGACTATCAGTATTGTTTTAGTACTTACTATGCTCATTTATGTGCAGGTTGGAATATGAAGTGGCCGAACTAACTTGGGAAAATGGGCAACCATCCATGCATGGGTTAGTACCTCCGCGCGTGGTAAGCAAACAACTTGTTACGTCCACGTGGGAGAAGCCGATTAGCTCCGGAGGCACGCTCGAGTCTATAGTAAACCAAGCAACGTTCCACATATATCCTAAGTCCGCGCGTGGTGACCACGAGCTAGTCCCTTGGTTTAACAACAACCGTACAATCCTAAACCCGGCCGTAAGTAGCGGCGGAGCCGCTGTGACGATGGATGCGCTCGTGCCCTGCACCAATATTCAGGACCATTCAACGCAGGTGCTGGAATCGGCTCGCACGCACGTAGCAGGATGTTCGACCGGTGTTGGTTCGTACAACCCGGTGCGTGTGGGGATGAGTGGATGCAAGACTAATGTTAGCTTGAGTGTTAGTGAAAGTGCCACGTGTGGTGGGAGAACACTTGACACGTGTGAGCTTGGTACAGCGGGTTTTACGTCGGAAAATACTAGCTCCGGGAAGGAGTATACGAAGACTTCCGGCGATGACCATGATTCCGTTTGTCATAGCAGACAGGCATGTGAATTAAGCACGTGTTGCAATTGCATTCTAGCAGCTTGCTTTCCCATGCATTTTTTTCAACTTCCATATTCATATCGTCTATACTTAAAGCCTATAACTATATTATCATTTATTTAATTAAAAACATTAAAAAAAAAGGTTTAGTTAAAATACAGGGTTTTTCTTTTGTGTAGTCATTTATTACAATTGGAAAATGAAAGAATATCATTTTAGAGCCAAGATCTAAGAAATTATGGAAAGTGTTATATCATTTTATGCATGGTTTAGATGCACACACACCATATATATATTTACGTTCAAATATTTTAAAATAAAAATGAGGTATTATTTCATTTAAACTTTTTTGAGTTTACACTTACATTTTACCCTATATATAACCGGTGTATTAGCGATTAAATTTATCAAAAAATATTTAAAAAAATAAAAACCCATTTTCTCTAATACGGGAAATAGAAAAAAATCCCGTTTTCCATCATATACGGCCAACATCTCAGCCCTTTTGCCAATTATATTGCACTCACCTGAGTTATACTAGCTAGTGTACGTGAACTTAGTTTTGATTACGACATTATATTAAGTAGGTTTTTGCTCAAATAGCTTTAACTATTCTACATATATATTTATTAATAGTCGGTATTTTATATGATATATGATGTTAATTAAAGTAAGTACGAACATACATTTTTAAGCATCAGTAAATACGATATATCTCCGTGTAGTAAAATATTACTACTACAATGTATAATTTGCGGTTAATAATTTATTTATATTTGCAGAGAAAAGGAGGAGATGAGGAGGTGAAAAGGAAAGGGATAATTGGGAAATCCTCGGCTTCGACGAAAAGGAGCAGGGCGGCTGCTATTCATAACCAATCTGAACGCGTACGATTTATTTTTTTCTATTCTCACCATTTTATTTCGGAATAATTAATTATTATATCTTCAGATTCCATTTACATGAATTTCGACTGGAAAAGAAAAGAAAAACACCAGAAAGATATGAGAATCTTTCTGTAAAATCGTGTTAAAAAATATCAAAGTCAGAGATACTAAAGCTTCTAATGATTGAGAAGTATGCCCTTTTTTTAAGTTATCTTTTCAACCTATGCAGCATATTCCATTTTTAAAGTTGATTTGGATGTACGTTTATGTCACAGAAAAGAAGAGATAAAATTAACCAAAGGATGAAGACATTGCAGAAGATGGTCCCAAATTCGAGCAAGGTGCGTACGTACATCTATCTATCTATATGTCACTGGTACATGTTAGAACAAACTTATTTATGATCAGTTATGACATTTAAGCTTTCTACAAAATATTTTTTTTAAACCAGCTAAATTTTTTATTATAACGTGTCAAGAGTAAAAGAAATGCTTTCAACCAAACAATTACAAATGAAAAATATTCAAGTTATATCATAAGAGCTAGATTACATAAAAATCAAAGGTCTAAATCGGATACAATCAATAAGGTTTAAACATACTCCAATTCTCCACACTAAAATATTCAACCATCAACAAATGCTCGAAAACGAAAACGATGAAATATGTCTCCCGCATTTTTCGAAATACTAAATGTGCACACACGCTAGTTATTCAGGCATCTGATTAATTAATTAAATTTTTTAGTTACGTAGTTGAAACTCGAAAATATATATGATATGTTATTAAGTTGATTTAGTCGAATGACCTCGCTTATTATCTCCATGCTATATAGATTATTAGACGTTTAAGATAATGTTGAACATCTGAATTAAAGTTTTGGCTATTATCTGGGAGTGAGAGCGAAAATATGGAAGGTTTAGATCCAAATTAAGAATGAGTGAAGAAACTTTATGATTAGTTTCAATGATTAGAAGTTGATTGCCCCGACCAAACAAGGCTGCATGTTAATTGTGTCTATATGGCGATTTGAAAATTCAAACAGGTTCCTTTCTATTTAACTTTTCAATTCATTTTATTATCCTAAAATTTTCAATTTTAAATGAAAATTCACTCACAAACTTTATTTACCTTTTACCATCCTTTAACTAACATATACATTGGCTCCAGTGTAAAAAAATAAAATAAAAATTACTGTATACATATGCATACAATTCCCAATAATAATATAATAACAAAGATTCTAACGAAATAATTTTTAGATAATTCATTTAAAGACTAACTTTGTTATTAATAAATTAACTCACTATTATGAAAATTTTCTAGTATGCTATATTTAAAATATTTTATTTAATCACTATTTACCTCATATAAAATTGAATTAATGTTATTATATATATTAATGATCGATGCGTGAAGTCGGATCTATTAAAATTTTATCCAAAACAATCCATTGAATATCCCAAACAATCCGATGTTGATTTTGGTCACACTCTAGGTGCAATAATGAATGTAGTCAGTCCACATTGGTAAGCTGTCTGCCTGCACTACGTCATATAGTCCACACAACCATTAATCTCGAACTTGGACAAACTTGACAGATATCGAGTTGTTTCTGTGGAGACATTTCATCAGAACATGCAAGTGCAACCATAAGATAATGTAATATAATAATTAAGTACAATAGGAATTGACATTTATATGTTCAGTTCAAAAAAATCAAACATTTATATAAACTAGCTACTGATGAGGAAATGATAATATGGCAATCGAGTTTACCTTCATTGCAACTCCGAAAGGTAATGGGTGCAAATCTTCGAGTGACTGGGCAGGGCGACGGCGAAGATAGGACCAAGATTGTCAAGAGGGTGAAGGAGGTCTACGCACCCTATCTCCGCCATCACCGGTCCCGTCCACAACATTGGATGGTCTTGCAAAGTACATGTTAGATTGCACCCTCGATGAGATAAATAAGTTTTAGTAAATCACTACTAGCTAATGATAGTGTAAGGTCAAAATGCGTATTATTCATGATCCCAGTAATTAAGGGACTGTTTGATATATAGTTTGAGTGGTATTTTTCAATTAATTTTTTTTTATTTTATAAAATGTTCGATTTAAATGGGTCGATGGCCGCTCCAACGATATAATAAACAGGGACTAAAATTCCTAGTATCTGAATGGAATACTATTTCTAACCACCCACATGAGAAAGGGAGAAAATAAGTTAGAAATATGTCCAAGGTCAATCATTAAATCATTGATGCATGTACGTTAGTTTGGTTGATCATTCATTTCATATGTAGCTCTACAGTACTCTTTTACTACATGTTCAAGATAAAGCACCCAATATAGAAGTGCACATGGTTTATGCATATTGTCTATTTTGGACTGCCACTATTGTTCCTTGGTCTTTCCATCTTTGTTCTTACTCTAGTACTACAATTGAATGAAATGTTTTCATGTCATATTCAATTTCCGATTCTAGATATTACATCATATTGTAATGACTTATAATGATTTTAGTGTCGTACCCAATTTACCAAATGTAAAAAGTGAAAATTACTAATTTTGATTTTTACATGAATGTGTGATTGTGTAGACAGACAAAGCCTCAATGTTGGATGAAGTGATAGAGTACCTAAAACAGTTACAAGCACAAGTACATATGATGAGTAGAATGAGCGTTCATCCATCCATGATGTTGCCATTGGCCATGCAACAACAGATGCAGATGTCTATGATGGGTATGCAAATGGCTGGGATGGGAGCCATGGGTATGGGTATGGGAGCCATGGACATTAATTCCATCAATCGAGCCGCCACTATGCCCCCGGTGATGCCTCCTGCGGCCGCCTTCATGCCTGTTCCGTCTTGGGACCAGAACTCCAGTGACCGGCTACAATCAACATCGTCTGCAGTAATTCCAGATCCCTTAAACGCATTCCTTGCGAATCAATCACACGTAAGTTTTATATCTAAATTTGAAGAATAAAATTGTATTTTCAAGCAAGAATAATTTAATTGAAAGTAGTATTTTCTTAAAATTAATTCGAAATCTACATTAATGTGCAGGCAATGCCAATGGATTATGCTAGGCTAGCAGCAATGTATCAACAATTCCAACAAAATCCAGGATCCGGTCCAAAGAATTGATGTTATATATGCAACATTTATACAATATATATAGTAGTATTATCTTTAGGCTTACTAAAATTTTTCTATAACATATTGTATTGCATTTCCAGTTACCATCAAATAATGTAATGTAATGTGTGTAGTGTGAAATGGCAAGTTTATTTGGCTGGATTTTTTTTCCAAGTATATAGTATATAATAGTATAGTCCATTGTATATTTTGTGGATAAACCGAAGTGCCAGTTAGTGATGAAAGGGCCTATGATAAATCATTTTTTAAAGATATAGTATTTCATTTCTATTTGGGTGAAAATTTAATATATAGGTCGGATTAGTTCATCGGATCTATGTGTGTGTGTGTGTGTATATATATATATATATATACTGGAAGAAAGAGGAAAAATAATAAAAAAATACTAACAGAAATTGAAAAAACTCAAGTTAAATTCTAATCAATGATATTATCATATTACAAAACATAATCGTGTCATTGCAATGTAGTAAAAATGTATGTTGGTAGGAATTGTCACTGTCTAGCTAACCACTTGACCTGCAACATGTGGTATGTTTTTGTTAATATATTTGAATGGTTAGACATTTCTTTTCATTAGCAGGTTCGGTATTTATGGGAACCACTTTATGTTATTGTTGTTTTCATCCCTAATGGTAACATTTCTGTACAAAATTGAATTTTTAAGGCTCAAAATTAATACTACGATATACGAAGCGTATCCCAATCAGAACTTACGAAACTCGCTCACAATATTTCAAATGACATATAATCGATCATTAGAAGTGGTAGAATATGAATCAAAAGACTTGAGTGAAAGATAAGATTGAATGGGAATCAAATTGAATTGGGAAATGCCTATTCAAATAGTATGTTTTAATCATGTTACTTGAGCATTTTTCAATTTAAATTGATTCCCAATTAGTCACTATAATTTGGTACATAATCATGTTACTTTTTAGTCGATAGTACTACTATTATTCAACGAATGTTATAATAATTAATGGTCTACAAACCAATCAATCTTAGTTGCAATTTGAATATAAACGATGAAATTGCTAGCTATGGGATTGTGACATTACAGCTAAGTTTTGTAACATGTTCTCAATTGAGCAAACAACATGGACCATAGGGGCCTTTACAAACCGTATCAACTCAGTGTACTTTACTCCCATAATTAATTGTGACGAACTTGTGAGTATATGTAGTTGATTAACTATAAATTTCTCCCTATTAATTTGGCCGATATGGGTAAATTACCTTGTATAGTTTTTATTTAAAATATAAGATGATTTTCACTATATTCATCTTAATATCTAACATATCAACTCACTTTATCAAACATAAACTCCGTAAGAAAGCAAAAACCGTCACCGTTATTCACATCAACCAATGTCACCATTACCATTTTCAATGTGTAAACCACGTCCTACTACGAGTACTGATTGAGTTATACTTGAGTGTAATTATTATTCCTTCAACTAGCTTTCATTTTAACTAGTATTATCGTGAACTCTAGTATTATCGTGAACTATTAACTCGACAACTAACTAACAAAGATGAAGACATGAAAAGGTATTTTTAACGGTATGGGAAAACAATTGAATGTGGATAAACTCGATTTGGGATGTGATGAACATAAATTTAGTGGGGGTGGTGGTGTTAGAGTGGGGATAAGTGGGGTGAGGGGAATGATTGGAAAATAAAGAGAACGCTTGGTTTGTTTAGAAACCGCATAGTCATTGTTGAATATCATCTATCATTGATATCAGAATATGTCTTTTCTTCAATTTCCATACACTTAGAATCTCTTGCATGTATCACTTCTATGTATGTCATTATCTACTTTTCTCGTGGAATTTATTTCTCCTTTTTGATTGGCAACATGTATTGGTAAAAGTCATTGGAATCACATTATTGGTTCTTTTGTTTCGTTAATAGGTTGAGATCCAATCTTCCTGTCCTTTCCAGTAGGCACATTATTATTATTATTATACAACTCATTCTTGATGCCAATAAGCTCTTCTATGATTCCAAAAGGACTTGTGGAAAGTGATTTCTCGTACTAATACTTTATACTTGCCTAATCAAAGATAATTAACTAGCTAGCTTTATAAAGTAATGGAATAATTCTAGTTAGTAGACGTAGAACAGTAGAGTATACGCATTTGAGCGTGAAGGATCGGAGTATGTCAAATCCCATTATCCCAAGTTCACCAATATATGACATAGTACATGTATCAACTAGATAACATGCACATGTTACATGTAACACACCATGTCACAAAGCTCGATTGATTGATGGAGGAATTTATGAAAAATGTCGCAGATATGTGCCAAGTATACGTTGGTACATCAAAGAAATGTTAAACTTTAGACCGTCTTCAATGGAGACGACATGGAGTGCCGTCGTGGGAGCCACGTGCCGTGGCTCCCCCTACGGCACTCGGATGACATGCCATGCCATGGCGCAGGCAGCATTGCTGTCCCCCTCCCTTTTCTCTTTATTTTTTTTTTACTTTTTTATATTTTTTTCATTTTCAAATGCGAATAATCAAAAAAATATAAATATAAAAAATATATAAAAATTACCAACGGATTCGTTTCTTCAAGATCTACGAATAGATGCCACTCTCAATTATTTTTAGATCATTCCATCTCGAACTCATTTTCTCTCTCAATTAAACTTAAAATTGTAAAACAACATCTAATTCAATTTTATTAATTTCTGACTTCTAAACACTATTATAATATATTAAATATATTTTTAGCAAAATATTTTTTTTAATTTTAAACCTGAATAAATTATAAAGTGACTTTAAAAAATACAATTTCATTAATTTCAACATCTAAGCACTCTTATAATATGAATAAATGTAAATAAAAATTAAAAAATTTCATGATGTGACGACGACGCATTACCACTGTAGCAAAAACGACAACGCATCGTCGTGCCGTCGCCATGCATCGGAGATGGTCTTATGTCAATGCTTGTTGAGGTAGAGTGTGGACTGTGGAGGCAGAGCAATGACGTCAATCTGTTCTTTCATGTCGTGGACTCATGGGTGAGAAATTGTGTTAAAATGGAGAGTCGATATATGTAAAAAATCGTTCACGAACAAGTTAAAATATAGCTAGTAGCCTAGTAGTACTTATAGGAAATTTATCCAAATCTATGGTCGCCTGTGATCAAATTGGTGTCATTGTGTCAAAACCATGAAAGTTACAACTACATATCACAATGATAGTGATAATTTTTCTTGTAGAATTTGGAGTGTAATGTTATATAATTAACACTAATCCATATTCAATTTTTGAAGAATCATATACTACTATTATACCTCATTTAGTAGATAGGCATAGAAAATTATAAGATTACAACGACAAATCTATTCCAGGGTATACATCGCATTATATTAGCAATAGCTTAATCACAAGTAGATCCACATTTCTAGCTCAAAATCAAGATACTAGAAATAGCTTAATCACAAGTAGATCCACATTTCTCGCTCAAAATTATGACACTTGGAATAGTTTCAGCATGAGTCGATCCCATTGTCGTACCGAAATCAATATCTTAACTTCATTTCGTCTGAATAAATACTGCACTTCCGTTTCATAAATTTGATCAAATTAAGCTACTAAAGTATGATACGCCATCTTCATTAAGGGCTTTAGCGCGATAAATATAGGCATATCGATGCACATTTTGAAAAAATTGGCAGCGAAGCACGCAAAAATTTATCATTTGTCAAGTAGATTGGAGATTTTGTCCATGAGGGATTCATCATCTACAGACTACAGCTAGAGAAAAACTAGCTATTTCTTGGAATTTCTTCATTGCGAAATCTATTTAATATGTTTCCGATCTCTATGTCTGCTCAGAAGTTTGTATGTATTGAGTCAGTTGAAAGCAAGTGATGTTCAATTTTCACATCTACAGGTTGACAGGGTTGTGTAAAGAGGGTTTTGTAAACATTCAGTTTGCTCGACAAATGGAATTTCAGTACTCCGAGTTTGGGCTCAGTAGATTTGTGATCAATCGTCAAATGGTACATCGCTAAAATATATATATACGTACATTTGTATTTTTTTTACTAGTTTGTTTAATTCTCATAAATTGTTATATAGTTATAGTAAAATTATGTACTCTGTAATATTGGATCACTATAGAAGGGAAAGAAAAAAAACAAATGGAATTAGCAAGTGAAGAGGCATGCTTTTTGTTTGATCTACAAAATTTGTCACTTCTTGCGAAATCATGGAACTTTTAAAAATCTTATCGAATTTCGCTGTAATACTATTAATTATTCATGTTTGGAAGTCGTTTAATTATCAATCAGCAGGTGAAGATGCATATTTTTTTATTTGATCCACCAAATTTGTCACTTCTTCATGTGAAATCACGAAACTTTTAAAAATCTTTATCGGATTTTGCTATAATAATATTTAGTGTTCATGGAATGGAAACAAGTAGAGAAGACAATAAGTGGATGTTTTTGAACATATTAAAATGAGCAAGATTTTAATTAGGTTTTAGTCGTGAATAGTAACTGAATTACAATTGAGTTTTAACAAATTGTATTTAGAATGAAATTAAAATTCTATAAATTTTATAGGGTTATTATATAAGATGTGTTAGAGTTTTTAATATTATTTGACTGGTTTAAGAGGTTGTTATAATAAATGAAAAGGTAAAGTGAACGGAAAAAAGTATGTAAGAATATAAAATTTAATTGAATTATAAATAGCTGGTCATAAATAACAGGACTATTCAACGCGAACATGATGAAAATGATAAACGCACCTTTAGGTGGCATAGTTCTAGATATTTTAATAGGGAGGCAACAACCTGTAAAATTTTCGTGGAAGGTAAATGGATATGCAATAAAAAGAGAACAAGAGAGCGAAAAAGAGAAAACGAGTGCTAACTTCGCAAAAGAACTATCTTAAGACAAAAACTTTATAGTATACATGAGGCTGAGTATACATAAACTGTCATTTACAAGCAAGTTTAAACAAAATTTTAAATATATGTTTGATCACATTTACAATGGCTCATTCTCATAGGACAAAAAAGCTTACAGTGCCTCACATAGTTCCAATTTTTCTTCTTCCTATTATCATTATTCTCTATAAACAATTCAATAAAAAAAATCATTTTATAAAATAACTCTATTACTAAAAAATGCTTATATTTTTCATTGCCAAATTTCCCAAAAAGTCCGACTTGGTAGAGTATTTCGATAGGCCCGTTCAAACTGAAGCCCATTATTTTGACCCAAATTAATAGCCTGGACCAGATTGGGCTATGTTCGTCCAATTAAGTTCCTAATCTGTTCACTCCACTAGATTTCAGAAATTAGTAGCCCAAGCTAATGGACTGCAAATTCATACATAGTCCATTCGTTTTCAAGGGCAGGCCATGAAGTAATTTTGCCACAACATAGTTTGGTAGAGCTTCTCATATTCAAATTGAACAAAACGAAATAGCAAAACAGCTGAATACGAAATTTACTAATTTTAAGTCTACGGACAAGAGACAAACACTCTTTAGTGAAAAATTACAAAAATAGTTCAAAACTACCCACACTTGAACCTATACTAAAATTATGTTTACTACCACTAAAATGAACTAAAAAGAGAAAACAGTCTTCCGATTTCTCATATGATTCCCCTCCTTCCACTTCCACATATTCCTCTAATATTGTTCATTACTCATTAACTAAAAACAAGGAGTACTTGCACCATACACTCTTATAAGAGCTCTTACAAGACCAAACTTGGATCCAACCAAACTCAATAATTTTCCATACTTTCACTTCTTATTCATACTTTTGGAGATTATTTGTGATCATGGATGCTGTGGATGATCAACAACCAAGCTATAAGCATCATTGTAGAGTTTGTAGAAAAGGATTCATGTGTGGGAGAGCTCTAGGTGGACACATGAGAGCTCATGGAATTGGTGATGAAAGTGCTTATCTTGATGACGATGATGATGATCGCATAAACGACTGGGAGGATGGTAGGCCAACTAACAAGAGAATGTATCAGTTGAGAACAAATCCAAATAGGTTGAAAAGTTGTAGGAACTGTGAGCATTGTGGCAAGGAGTTCTCTTCTTGGAAATCCTTTCTTGAGCATGGAAAGTGCAGCTTCGATGATGTGTCCGAATCCCCTGTGTCATCGCATGAGTCAGATGAAGAGTACTACAACGAGAAGTGCACTACCGGTTGGTTGAAGCGTAAGAGAACGTTACGTGCAAAAGTTAGTCCAAACTATTCGACAACCGAGGAGGAGGAGGAGGATCTCCTTATCGCTGCATGCTTACTACAACTAGCAAACCCTGTTGTCAACCCACCTATAGTCGAACAAGATGAATCGTGTGCTTCAGCTAGCCGAGAGGAGGAGAGGCGGAATCCTGCGTTCTTCTTCGGTATGAGTAGTGCAACTTTTGCTAGGCCTAAAGTGCTTCCTAATCCTACTCCAAAAGGTTTGTTTGAATGCAAAGCATGCAAGAGAGTGTTCACTTCTCACCAAGCATTAGGTGGCCATAGGGCAAGTCACAAGAAAGTTAAAGGGTGTTATGCAGCTAAACTAGATCAGCATGACGATGATCAAAGTTTTGGCCTAGAAGATGTTGTAACACACGAAGAATTCTTCCCATCAAAACCAACACCCTCTTTTCAATATACACATGGAACTTCCTTATCCGGAGCTGCAAAAAGGAAAACGAAAGTGCACGAATGCTCAATCTGCCATCGAGTTTTCTCATCTGGGCAAGCACTTGGAGGTCATAAAAGGTGTCATTGGATTGTCAACAATGCACCCGAGCCTTCTCCAATTTCTAGGTTCCATTACTTAGGTAACATTGACAAGTCTGTACATCAACTCGATACTGACAAGCCTAGAACCAAGAAATCCGAGCTGTTGGATCTTAATGTTCCAGCCTGGGTTCACCTATCCGGAGTAAGGCGTGACCCACACAACCCATTGAGCTTCGATGTGTCTACCGAACCACATGTAGACCCATGGACATGTAACGAAGCAGAGACTATAATCAAGCTTGCCATCCCCAGTGGTAACACCTAAAGGACCATCCCCTAAACTGCAATAACAAAACGATACTGCATATGTGTACACGCCTTCAACAGAAACCCAATTTACAAGCTGAAGTAGTCACCCAAGTTGAGTGTGTTGTATGGTTTGGTTCAAGAATTGCAACTCCAAGTTCATACCATTTCCTTTAGTTGTTTCTTGAAGGTAAAACCATAGTCACAATACACATGATTTACTATTTTTCATTATTTTGTAAGCATTAACTTACTTGTATGTCTAGTCTAGCCTAGAGCACACATGTATATAGAAGAGCAACAACATTATACGAACATCTTTTGCTCATGATATGTAATGTTCATTGTCATATGATTATCTATTTTTCTTGACGATACACATATTACACTTGTTATAGTGCAAAATCAGTGTTTTCCAGACTTTATAATTATGTATATATAAATATATTAACACGTTTTTATAAATATATATTTTAAAGAAGACTATTATTTGAATATATACTAAAAACATTCATTTTATTTCCATGAATAAAAGACAACATTTTTCTTACATTTAAATCAGGTAACTTATGTCTTGTAACTTTAATTATGTCATTAATAGATTGTTGAATTTATTTCAACAGTGACTAACTTTAATAAATGTCAAAAAACTCTTAAGCATTACTGATGTAAAACAAAGAACTCATATAGTGTCTCCACTCAAGAATATCAGGTTTTAGCTAGGGTAAAAAATAACTTATATAGTGACTAAGCATAGATCAGTTACGTACTAAATTGAAATAACATAATTAATTTCTCATAGAGAAAGTCGAAAGAACTTTTGTATTTTCATCAAAAAATAATTAAACAAAGTTACATATGATAAATATTCCATTAAATTAGATGACGCTGAATGAAATAATGTACGTATCTTTATAAATTCTCTATGTATCTTTTGAAAATGTAAATTTTAAACATAGACTTCTAAAGTGAATTGAGTTCTCAAAGCGTCATGGTGATTGATGATTTAATTTACCTCTCAAATTCTCTTGCATATAGTTTTTACTATATTCAAAATCGCAAATATTTCTAAGCGTAACTCCACATACCTAGACAAAGGGTGTTTTTACTATTTAGACGAATTGCTTGATATTTCATACTTGATAAATGCGTGTTAACCCTAAGTAAAGCTTATCTTAAATTTGTAGTATCATGCATATACAACTCTGTTTCACTTGGTCTCATTTCAAATTTTGTATTTCTCAATTTCGGACGTCCCCAGAAAAACTTCAAATTTCATTTCCATTTCCATACAGTTTCTTCTATTCTTTATAAATCTACCGGATCCATTTCAATTAACTAGATTTAGGCTCGGTTCTCCTCTACTGAAATTTACTAAACTTAATTTAACGATTTGTTTAGTAAAACTAGCTGAAAAGGTAGAGTTAGAAAATTAGTTGATAGCTGAAAAGTTAACTAGTCAGATAGCTTCTTCTTTTCAACAAGCTAACTTGGTAAAATTAGCTTTACCAACCAACTAATTTTTCAACTAGCTTGTTTAAAAAGTTGGTTGTTCGTGTAAAAAGTTTTTTATCAGAAAGAACTCATTAAACTGAAAAATTAGTGATAAATATGATCTAACTAAACTGAACTGAACTGAGCTAAGCTAAAGTATAAATTATAACTATGTCGAATTGAATTAAATTAAACTTAATTTAACGGTAGTGATTTCATAGTTACATTAAACTCCCTATTTTTTCAGCCCATTACATTAATCTATAAATTCTGAAGTCAACTGTGCAACGTACTAGCTACAAATGCTAAGCATTATCCGTAAAATAAAAAGAAGAGCCACTCAAAGTCTCGAACCAAATTTTTATCCTGAACTACACGGCATTTTGTGAAACTTAATTTCAATTTTCTTTCATCCTATACGTATATTTCAAAGATAGTTAAAATTAATCTTTTTTCTGACTTCAAATGCCATGCATGTATAGAGAATGGATTAAACTCTCCATTTAATTTGGTTGGAAACCCGCCAACTTAATATTTAACGTTTCATGCTCAAACTCAACTAAATCAAACCCGAATATATACTTAATCAAAATATTATGATTTGAAAAGATTAATATGAGTCAATGGAATATTTACCTATTCAGCTCGACAAGCCACTTGAATATTATATAGTTTTTAATACTTATTTATTATAAAGATAAACATATGAACTAACTTTTTGAAGTTTACAGGAGTTTTAATTTTACGTTTACGAAATTATAAATTTGCTAACCGAGGACGACTAGGAACAAATATATGTCGATATGAATTAGATCCTACTGGGTAGTTTGCATGCAATTTAAGTCAAGTTTGATAACGAGCAAAGGACTTCTTAATGAGTCGAATTATAAGAAGAACAACTTGGCTAGCTCGAACCAATTAGCATGTAATTATCACTTTCAAGAGGTTAAACCACAGTACTTGCATACCTATTAATTTGATTAAACAGTACTAACATTTGAGAAGTACTACGTACATTGCATGATGTACAAACTTGTAAAAGCTAATGCAATGTGCTTCTTTGAGCATCTTCACATTGAGATCCAATTCTTAATTTCTTTCAATTTGGTCCTTGTGCTCCAATATTTGTAACACTTGCATCCAAGTCCTCCAATATTCAGATTTTCATGAATGTAGTCCCAAAATATATGGTTACTATAATATCGTGAAAACGGAAAGTATAGTATCTATATAAATTATATTCAACGGCATTTATTTATTTTGAAAAGAATACGTGAAATCTTGACTTAAGTTATGACTTACTTTCCGAAAATAAAAGTTCATAAAAATAAGAATTAATAGATTTATATTATTTGATAATTTTAATATTAAAGATTAGTAAGTATATCTGACCGTATTTATGTTCAACAAGGCTGGTGATACTGTCATAGCAATATCGGATAATGCATAAATTTGACTAACTTTTCCGATAATACCCTTTAGGTATTATTTAGTAGATTATTTATGACTGTATTTCAATATGTATTGACTAGTAACCCGATAAAATTCCAATTAATGTGATATTACTAGGTTGAGATTTTCTACCACGGCCGAATCAGATTAAATTATCCCGACTTTCATTATGCGAATCCGTTACTACTTACTATCGAATCACAATAACTAAATATATAATTTCTCCCAAAAATAAAAGGTTCCATTTATTCTTTTATCCTATACACAAGATCTTGAACACATTTTAGTGGAAAATAAAATTAATTTCTTTAGGATTCCCAAAACTTACAGACTTTGATGAATTGACCTTTAATGAAGTTTACTTTCATACAAAACCTTAAAACTACATGCAATATGAGTTCTAGCCCATCTTCTAAAGGGTACTTTTGTTTGCCTTGTATTATGACAACAAACCCATAAAATGTCTCGACTCGAGTAAAAGCAAAACACGTTTATTACTTTGTGTAACCTCATTTCCAATACATTACCCAAAGTACCCCCATAAATTGCCAACATACAATAAATAAAAATGTAACATTCAAAAAGATTAGGAAACTCTAATTTGATCCCACTTTCCTTGAGAAAATATTTGACCAACCAAAAGAGGTTCTTTAGGAATTACAAAGATAAGATGTGAGAATTTAAATGCAAATTTTTGCATGTTACTTATTTGTCTCTTTTATTAGTCTTCTTTCCATTAATTACACTTTGCCGTTTTTGATAAAATTGTAACTTTATAGCAATACCCAGATCCTCAATTTTACAATCTTTAAAGCAATTTTGATTTATTTTTTTGTGTATATATATTGCCTAGGTGAAGAGCAATGCTTGTCACCTACTTCATATAACACACTCTCTGTACATGCTGAGCTTCAACAGAGAGTAAAACACACACAAACACACACTCTACTGTGAGAAGTTTAAGAAAAGAAATTGTTTTTCCAGTTTTCTTTTTCTTGTTCTTCTTTCACATATATGTTATGGAGAAACACAGTTGCAAGCTCTGTTACAGAAGCTTTGCTAACGGGAAAGCACTTGGTGGTCACATGAGATCTCACATGATGTTTCTGAACACTAGTTCGAAATCATCACCACCAAATGAAGTTGAGAAAGATCAAGATTCTGATGATTCTGATTCTGTGTACTTCTCAACTTCATCTGATGAGGAGATTGACGATCAGAAAGGTGGAACGAAGCGTCCTGCTTCGGTTGAGAGCGAAACGAGGAACTACCCGGTCTTCAAGCGATCGAAAAGAGTTCCGAGATCGAATATCGACGGGTTTTTCCAGATGAGCAACTCTGGAAAAACCGAGGGCAAGAGCAAGAGCAATGAGCATTCATCGCTTACTTCGATTTCTGAAGATAGCCCGGAAGAAGACGTGGCTCATTGCTTGATGATGATGTCTCGGGATACTTGGACCGGGGCACCAATGGAATTCTTTCATGAAAAGGAAGTGGAAGAAGAAGAGGAGGAGGAGGATGCTGAGGACTATTTTTCAGAAGATTCTGATTTTGGGAAAGTGGTAAAGGCTAGTAGTAGTAAAGTCAGGGGAAAGTATAAATGTGAGACGTGTAACAAGTTGTTCAAGTCCTATCAGGCACTTGGTGGCCACAGGACTAGTCACAAGAAGCCGAAAGTCAATACCTTGGCGGTCGGGAGCAGCTCTCAGGTGGCAGGGCCGCCGGTGGAGAAGGTGTACGAGTGTCCGTTTTGTGATAGGGTGTTTTCATCAGGGCAGGCTTTTGGTGGGCATAAGAGGTCACATTTTGTTGGAGGAGGGGTAGTTTCGACTTTACGGAGTAATGTGAGGCCGGTCGGACCGGTCCCGAGGAATGTTCGTGGGGCTTTGGAACTTGATCTTAATCTTCCTGCACCAGTTGAGGATGAGGATGAGGTTAGCAACTCGGCAGTTTCTGATGCTTAGTTTGTTGGTCACAAACAAACCAATAGGGAAAATGGGGTTATTTGTTTAGCTTGGAAAGGTAAAATGGTTAGTGTTTTGCTAATTATATGGATCTGAGGGATTTTATTTTGGTTGCTGAAACTATGCAAGTATAGTTGGTCAAACGGATTGATTCTGTTTCATTTATAAGATTTGAATGTAATCATTTTGCTGTGCTGGGAATTTTGGGTGTTTTTAAGTTTTTGAAAGTTTTACATTGATGGGAAATTAATTTAGCATACTTTCTTTATTTATATACTTTGTACTTGAAGGTCCATTTTGGACATCTACATTGTATGTACTCACAGTGGAAGCATGCTTGTATCATGTATCATCATCTTTGTGGAGTTATGGAATGGAAAACAAATTCAGTCTCTTTTTTTCTTTCTTTCTTTCTTTATGGTATTTTGCTTTGGTATTTCTTATTAATAATGACTTGATTAAAAATACCGATGTTCCTCGTCAAACATACTAAGTTTTAAGAATAAGTCCGATGTTTATCCATTTTTTATCATTAAATATGCAGTCTACTAAGATACTTAAAATATCAAGAATGGAATAATAATCACAAGAGAATCAAAAGTGTGCTTTTTCTGAGTTACCTTTTGGCAAGTCAGTGCTTGTTTGAGAATTTGAGAAGTGGTTACTAGTTCTAGTTGTGAACAATGAATGCTAATTACTATTTTCTGACTTTAAATTGCCGTATCAAGAGCGAAAATTGAGTTCATCCGTTGATAATGTGCAATTAATTGAGGTTTGCCAAACTTGGGAAAATAGCAAGTACAAAAGTGCAAAAAATCTGTGGCTATTAGTGGAAGAATATCAACTCAGTGGACAGACTACTTGGCATGAGTATGACCAAAGTATTTGCTCCTCCAACTACAAGCTGTTTAAATGGCCTCAATTTCTCAATCAAAAGTAATTCCACGGTGTTTTTAGTTACTCTTTTGTATTATCATAACATCGAAAAAGTCCACCTTAAATAACAATCGAAAGTTCTTCGTAAAGTATGATAGATTAAATTCGTCATGACACCAAACTCTCAAACACCCTTATAACTAATCTTTTATAAATTGATAATAAAATATGGAACTAAGTAACTTGTCAACAACATCATATGAATTGTTTTTGTTAATCTCAAATAAGGTACCAACATCTCGATAAACAAGTTGATAGAATGAAGTCATGAACATCAGCTTCATCCTTCATACTTTACTTTAGCTATACCTTTGACTTCATTATGGTCTTAAAGTTATGCATTTATAAGTTTAATAAAAATACATAATCATAGATTGAATTTATTCAACTAGACTAGTATTATTATACATGGATTCAACTTTCAAAGACGGCAACTTTCATCACCTAAATTCAACGGTTAAACTAACAAACAATCGAAACTAATAATACAATTTTTAAAAAATTAAGGTTTTTATACACTTGAAAAAGCTAAAATATATACGATCCTAATAATTTTATCTTATACTCGTATTCACGTATTTTTGTTTATGTTCTCTCCCATTTCTCATGCATTTTCAATTTGTAATTCTTTTTATTTGACTAGACTCAACTATTATTAGTAAGTTGACGCATTGTCATTTATCCCGCATGCATAACTATTGTATGTTCTCTTCAACTAAAATTTACAAAATCGAGTTTAACTGAATTGAATGGAACTGAACCAGACTGAAATATAGTATTATACAGGTGGAATTGAACTACACTGAAATGATTTAAGCTGAAGAGAACATGACCTTACCACTTAACTTTCCGTACATACATCAAAAGTAATTTTCACCTATAGTTTTGTCTAGTACCTAAAACAAAGGATTACAAGTAGAAGTTGTAGAATTCAATTCGATTTTATATGAATAAAATCCTCTTTTACTGAATGACGTATTAGTTATTTAATATACTATTATTCATCATATTCTATTATACAGTAACAAAATAAAGAACTGTTGATAAGAAAGCCCTATTTTAGATTTGATAACATATAAATTGATAGTGCAACCTTAAACAATTCTTGTGAAAAGAAAATAGAAAGAAAAGACTAGTGAAATTGAAAAGAAAAGAAAAACAGTAATCTTAAAATTCTTAAAATTGTCAAACAAAATGAAAATGACAGCGACTTATCTTATTACAGACTAATTTCAATTCCCCTGTTTTTCATCCTTCATTCTCCTTCTTCATGATCATCCATGGCGGAATTCCCAATCGGAAAATTCAATTCCCGTAAGCTTCCAATGGCTTCGAAGCAAAGCCTCATCGACTCTCTCACCTCTCACATCTCTCTCTACCATGCCCAAACCCCCTCCCGTAACCCTAACCCGAATCCTCGGCCCACCGTTCTCCGGTGGTTCTCCTCCCTCTCTGTCCACCAACGCCGTGCACACCTCACAGTTGTCAATCGCAGCTTCATTTCTCTCCTAATTCAGATGAAGGAGAAGCTTCAATCGCAAGGTTTAGGCAAATTCATCATTCTACCCGACCTGCCGCAGAATGACGATTCTGCCCTCCCCACGCTGTGTTACCGGAGGTCGAACGGGTTGTTGCTGAGAGTTAGTGAGTTTAATCGAGAGGAAATCGAAGTTTATGAGAGTGTTGAGCTGTTTACCTCGAATGGCAGCGGTGAGCTTGATGCGATGAGTGTGAGTGAGTGTCTGGTGCAGGATGTGGATAGGTTTGTGGAGGTTATGGATGGGATTACGAGTGGGGAGTTTTTGAGGGGAGGGGAGGAAGGGGAGATGTCGGGGGAGTGGCCGGAGATGGGGTGGTTGAAATCGAAAGGTTATTATAGCTTGGAGGAGTTTGTTGTGAATAGATTGGAAGTCGCGTTGAGGTTGGCTTGGTTGAATTGTAGTAGTGGGAAGAAGAGAGGGGTGAAGTTGAAAGAACGGTTGAATGCCGCGGGGATGGCGGCGAATTTGTTTTGGAGGAAGAAAGGGTGTGTGGATTGGTGGGAGGAGTTGGATGCTGCAACTAGGAAGAAGCTGTTTGTGACTTACTTGGGAAAAGCTGCGAAATTGCTGGTAATTGATTTATGCTACCTTTGTTAAGATATTGTGGCATAATGAGGAAGTTTATTAAATATTTTACCGTTGCGGTTGCCTTATGTGTTATATGCTTTTTAAATACTAGACTGTTAGGGATCTTGCAAGAATACTGTCATACAGATGTTGTTCTCTTAAGAGCTATATTCCTCTTTATGTGTTGATGATATTCTTGAATGCTTTAATTTGGGTGAATTTGGAAATTGGATTTTACTAAGCCTTTGGCAGCCAATTTGTTTTCAACTCAAATTGTTCAATGTGGGTTCGAGCAGCAAAACATTCTTGCAGTTTGATTGTTCAACTTCAGTGTGGTTTCTGATTTTGATCATTGCATATCTCAGACGGTTGATATCATAAATGGTAAAGATTACATGTCAGACAATAAATTGCGACGTTCTGATTATCACAGAGAACGCCCATTGAGAAGCAGGTCGACGTCATTGGGTAGAAGGGATGTTGCAATATATGGAGGAACATATTCGAAAGTCAAACGGGTGGCCGCTCATGCACAAGTTTCTAAGGACCAATCTCCTTTAGATTTTATGCTCAATGGTTTGTATATTCTTCAGGTTATTACCCATATGTTATCAGCTGCTCAGTGTGGAGGTTTTGACAAACAGAAACTCTTTTTCAGCTCATTGGATACTGTAAATAGTTTATCTGACATTATATTAAGAAAATTGCGGGAATTACTCATGGTAATTTCACTTGATTGTACAAATTATGAGCTACTAGGAGATGGGAACACAAACTCTCTTACAGAGAAGCTTGATGAGAAACCTGTTGCTGATAGACGTAAGAAAAAGGGGAAAAAACGAAACAAAAAGGCAAATATGGTCTCAAGACCGAGTGAATGTAGTGAGGTACTGTCTGTTTTCCCAGAACATTTAGATATCATTTAGCAGGTGAAACTTACTTCATCTTGTTGATGTTATAGGGTGGAGGAAAGAAAGATGTTAATTCACCCTGCAAGTTTGATAGTGTAGGCCCTAAAAATGAGGTTGTGCGAGAGAGTCCGTCATCAGCTGCTGTAATGGTTATTATCATTTTCTCTGTTCCTTTTTTCTCCCCCTCCTCATCATGCTAAGCAGTAACATAGTGGTGTTGATATTAGATCTACTTTCTAACTACTTGACTATCAACAGGAACCTGTTATAGTAGCACACGACGTAAAGCTACGATCTGCTCCCCGGAAGAGTAGGAAAGTGAGAAAGAAGCTTAAAAGCTGTAGCTCTAATAGTGCTGAAGTTAGCAGCTGTCAATCAAGAAGCACCGAGATGTCCTCTATCCCTATCACTTCTCAAAATGGACCTGTCATATCTGACAGGACTTCTAGAAGTTCAACTCTTGAGAACTTGTCTAAGAATGTTGAGGTTGGGGGCGACATGCCTCAGAGAAATATAGCTGATTGTAACACTGTAGCTTCAGGTGCCGTGTCACATGTAGACTGTGATCTTTCCAGTAAAACTAATACTCATCAGAGCTTGAAGCACCCTGAGAATATTAATAAATCTATCAGAAATGCAGGTGAACATACTAGAGGCCGTTTAAAAAAGTGTGATCTCAATACTTCTGGGACGACTATGAAGTCTGTTGTTGGATGTAATGATGATACGCACAGTGGAAGTCATACAGATACGGGTAGGATTTACTCTAAGCGAGGTTATTTAGGGAAACAAAAGACAGTTGATGAACCGGAACGAGTTCACAGTCTTATTCAGGATCAAGGGACTCTGGGTGTTGTTAGAGTTGGGGCCTTACATTTGCCTCCAAACGTTTCTTATGAATGGCCTAATATAGCTGCTCTTCAAACTTCTGCTAGCACACATCTTCCTGCTGCTACTGATAGATTGCATCTTGATGTCGGTCACAATTGGCAAAATCATTTTCACCATTCTTTTGTACAGACTCTACAGGTCAGAAATTCCTCTATCGAGAGTGCATACAATGGAGTTTTATCAAGACCTTTGCCAATGAGTTTAGATTGGCCGCCCCCGGCTGTACGTGGTGTCAATAGACTGATTCCGTCAGTTACTTGCAATTATGACTCTGAGTTTATTTCACGGCGACAATCTTCTCTACAACGAGGATTTGCAGCTCAAGCTGCGCAACGTGGTGCAGCTTCTTCGGAGGATGAAAGGACCATTTCCAGTGACCTCGTGGACTTTCCTGATGTTACCAGCTCACAGGAGTTGATGGATGACCATGAAAAACACTGGATGTCCGAAGACGAGTCTGAGGCACATGCACTTTCTGGACTGGATTATAATCAATATTTTGGTGGCGGGGTGATGTATTGGGACCCTTCCGATCATCCTGGGCCGAGTTTCTCACGCCCGCCCTCTCTTTGTTCGGATGATAGCTCCTGGGCTTGGAGAGAAGCAGATATGAACAGGGCTGTTGATGATATGGTTGCATTTTCGTCCTCTTACAGTACAAATGGCTTAACCTCTCCATCTGCTGCTTCCTACTGCTCCCCTTTTGACCCTTTGGGTTCGGGAGCTCTTAGTTATGTTGTGCCGGGAAGCGAAATTGGTGGCAAGGTTTTGCACCCATCCACGGCTATGAGTGAGGTTGTTGCAGATGAAGTAGTCTCAGGTTCCGCATCAAATATAACGGGCGATGTAGATATTAAGACTGTGGATTCACTTCCATATCCCATTTTAAGACCAATAATTATCCCAAATATGTCGAGGGAAAGATCAAGGTCGGATTTTAAGCGTGGTTATGATCATAAAAGCCCTTGTGTCCCGCCAAATAGACGGGAACATCCTCGTATCAAAAGGCCGCCTTCCCCTGTTGTTCTATGTGTTCCACGTGCTCCTCGTCCACCTCCACCTTCTCCAGCTGGTGATTGTAGACGACACCGCGGTTTCCCTACTGTTCGGTCAGGTAGCTCAAGTCCAAGACACTGGGGGGTCAAAGGTTGGCTTCATGACGGAGTTAGTTTTGAAGAAGCTTGCATGCCTGCTGATGGGAGTGAAGTAATCTGGCCATCTTGGAGAAATAAAGGGCTCTCAGCTCGTCAACTGACACAACCGTTAATTGGGACCTTATTACAGGATAGGCTTATTGCAATTTCACAGCTAGCTCGGGACCAGGAACATGTAAAATTACTTGTACTTATACCTGCTCTTTTTTTTGTCATGTCACGATGTCTTGTCTATTTCTTTTACTTTTGTAACTTGTCATCTCAGCCAGATGTTACGTTTCCTCTTCAACCACCTGAATCCCAGAACTCTTCTTCACACAAGGCATCTCTTTCACATGTTCATGATGCTCTTCATGATGAAATTGACTCTTTCTGTAAACAGGTAAAATACTGGAAGTGTGTATTTGCTCTTCATGCACCCAGAATTATGTTTCAGTTATCCTAGTAGAGATGTAAAATTAGTATTGGAATTGGTTAAGCTGCTGATGATCATAAATCTCTGCACTTCCTAAGGTTGCTGCTGAGAATATGTTCAAGAAACCTTACATTAATTGGGCTGTGAAGCGTGTTGCACGCTCCCTTCAAGTCTTGTGGCCCCGTTCTAGGACAAATGTTTTTGGTTCAAACGCCACTGGTTTGTCCCTGCCATCTAGTGACGTCGACCTTGTGGTTAGTCTTCCTCCAGTGAGGAATTTGGTAAGAATTTGTTAATTTAGCGGTTTATTCAATTGATTCCATGAAAACTATGGAGACGTCACCTTGTGGTCCATTTACAGGAGCCCATAAAGGAAGCTGGAATTTTAGAAGGACGCAATGGCATCAAAGAGACATGCCTTCAGGTAAGCAAGATAACTAGAAATGGATCACATGATTTGTGCAAGGAAAAGTGATGCATGGTTTATATACTTTGGGGGTGAAGCTTTGTTACAGCAAATAATTTAGAAAGAACATATAAGAATAATACTTTTCTTGGCTAATTTCTTTGTGCCGTCGTAATACATACATTATTGCCAACAAAGTCTAAGAGAATCTAATTGAGTCAGATGATTTATGGTTTATACACATAAGTTGAATGGATCTATCCTGAATTCACTTTAGGTCTCGTTCGTACTCAAGAAAACTAGAACATGATACCAAACTGGGAGGATTAGACCAGGTTTTTGCATTTCTAGGGTGATACTCTTCATGCCTATACATCATGCAGTTACTTTACGGGCTGTTGGATGAGGTTCTTTGGTCCTAGAAAGAGTTGCAAAGAAAATTAAATAGCATCCTGTAACCGTGAGGAGGCACCTAATCCTACAAACCATCAATTTAGTTTGAACATATTAACTTTTCTTCTTTTAATTTGTTGTCTAATTGTCAAGTTAAACCAAAGGCAGTTTCACATGTTAGTTGTGACTAGTATGCTATTCTTGGGGCATGAGCATTAAGGTGGAACTTTATTTGAGATTTATCCAGTGCAACCATAATTTTTAATTGGAACACTGCATTTCAGATTTTCTGGAGTCTACTAGACACTCTAGTTATCAAGCTAATAGTAAAGGGATAGGATGAACAAAGTCAGTATAAAGTTGTGAATATTCCTAGTCAGGGCTCAGACTCCTTGTGCTGCTTCTGTAGCGAGAGGAACTGCCCCCCCCCCACCCCTCCCCCCAGGGGAAAATAACTGTCTCCCAGTAACCTTGCATATTAAGTTTTTTCTAACTGCTCTCTTTCTGCAGCATGCTGCTAGATATCTCGCGAACCAGGAGTGGGTCAAAAGTGATTCCCTCAAGATCGTAGAAAATACTGCTGTAATATCTCAGTATCTTTTCTGCTATCTTAATCACACATCTTTTCATTTTAGTTCCCACCTCATTGGCTGTTGCTTTCTAGATACCCATCATCATGCTTGTGGTGGAAGTTCCCGATAATCTCGTCACATCCACTGTGCCAAATATTCAGATGCCCAAGGAGGAAGCCGAGCAACTGGCCTCTGCTTCTGAAGAAGGTGACCCATTTCCAATTGATGCAAGTTCAGAGAGCTCTAGTTCGCCAAAGTGGAGCAAGATAACAAATGATGCTGGTGATAGAGTTAAAGTTGTACGTCTTGACATTAGTTTCAAATCTCCTAATCACACCGGACTGCAGACTACTGGACTGGTAATTATTTTCAGAGAAAGTTCTTATAACATATGCTCCTGCATGTATTTTCACACGTGGAATGCTACATTCGTGTTCATATGTATTTTTTGGTCATGGTTCAGTTAAATATAGAAGATGTACTTGTTTAGTCTGTGGTTCTGATATCACGGATTTTCTTTCAGGTTAAGGATCTTGTTGAACGCTTTCCTGCCATAACACCTCTTGTATTAGTGATTAAACAGTTCCTGGCTGATCGTAGCCTGGACCAATCCTATTCCGGTGGCTTAAATTCATATTGTCTTGTAAGTACATGATATATGTAATTATGAATTATGTCGTGAATGAATTGTTTCACTTCCCAGCAGATACCTAACTTTATTGTATAGGTACCTATTCGTTGGATTTCAGAGTAAATTTACGTGAAAGCTATTTCCCTCTTCTGTTTCTATGTATCAAATTTGTGTCTGCATGAAGTCATGAACAATTTTTCTGATTCCATGGTTTAGTATTGTATGAAGAAAAATCAAACTATCAAAGACAGCTAAGGTCATCACCCTGCATTTTATACATACATCTTATTAATCCGTGCCTTAAATTTTTCCAGTCATCTTTGAATCACAAATTTATTGGTTCTTTGAGATAGATTTTTACTGATTGAGCATAACTTTGTCCCTGGTCACCTGCTGTAGAATTAGCGATGCACTTGTGCTAACTTTTTGGTTTTACTCTGTTTTCCAGTAGTCAATTCATTTGCTAGCCACCGAACCGATAGATAACAACTATATTACCATTAATTCTAGGACACTGATTTTTTTTTACCTATATGTCCAACATCTCTGTAAGTGGTACTTCATCCTAGAAATATGTTTTGATTGTAGATAAGACCAATTTAGATGTCAGTTTTCTAGTTTATGTCGACGTCGGTTGAATGTAATGATTCATTGCAAATTTAATAACTTGGCAACTTGACGCTGATGCCTTTTTATGCGTTTGTAGTTTTGTACTATTTTGCTTGTCATACACCTTATTGAAATTCACTAGTTTGACCTGTCTCCTGATACCCATTTTGGCAGATATTGCTGATCACCCGTTTTCTGCAGCATGAGCATCATCATGGTCGCCCTACTAATCAAGTATGCTTACATTTCTTTCGCCCAAAGTTCTACCTTAGTTGCTATATGCCAATTCTCCTTCAATTTGATCTTTTGGTCATATTTTGAGACGGCCTGGAAAATAAGGCACATGTATTGGCATTATACACTTGAGTAAAAAACATTTTTCCGTTTGTTTTACATAACCGTATCCAGTAGCATATCTGTTATCATCACATAGATGTTACATAGGTTTCTGTTCATACTACCACTAATTTATAACTGGGAGGCCATTCACATGCGTGTGTATATGGTAAATGATTTTTTTTCCATGTGTAAACAGTGGGTGACACTGGAATGTTTGCGCATATGGTTGAGATGGAAAACATGTATTTGTCAAAACAATGTAACTCGTGCGGCCAGAACTCATGTTGTGTGTAGTCTCCATTGCCGTGGAACACATATTAGTTTTACATATTATAATTGGAATGCAGTGACAACTTGACGATACTTAGAACCCTGATATGGGCCTAGTAAAATTTGTGATAACTTCTTTTGTTCCATATGTGAGCACCCATGTCATTCTAATTTACATGGCCGTTTCATATATCAGGTTTAGTTGTCTACCATATCATTTGATGCATATCAGCATGATTTAGGTGCTTGTAACCATTTTTCTGCTAACAAGAACAATGTACCCTTTCCTATTTGTGTTATTATTATGAACTTGAACTAATGACACAGCTAATATAAGTAATATTTTATAGGCTGAGTTATTAAACATATTTTCCAATTTTAAATTTTGTAGAACTACGGGAGCCTCCTGATGGACTTCCTCTATTTCTTTGGGTAAGTTGAGCCTTCTTTTGAAAGTCTGATATTTTTAAAATCCATCCTTGTCACTGCACAAAGAACTACACTAATGTTCAATTGTATCCTGATTAAATGTCCACTTATATTTTATGAGAAAATGCCTTAACTTAGTTATCTTGGACCTATATCTGCTTCAGGAATGTATTTGACCCACGCCAAATGCGCATCTCAGTACAGGGAAGTGGAGTATATTTAAACAGGGAACGGGGCTGCAGGTTAGCTTCAATCTGTTTGTTTTAGTTTCATCAGATCCCAGTTGGTTCCACTTAATTAACTGCTAACGGTTTTTACAGTATTGATCCACTTTACATCGATGATCCTCTTTTTCTTACAAATAATGTTGGGAGGAATTGTTTCCGCATTCATCAGTGCATAAAGGTCAGCTCACCTCCTTGTGTTGATCATCACCATTCTTTTGATAATCTTTTTCTAGTCGATAAAACTTTTATTTATATCAGGCATAAAGCTTAGGAGCCATTTTACGTTTCTCTTTAACTTGTTTTGTTACCCGTAAATTTCATGAGTGCAATCCTGGAGTAATGATGTATCATCTACCATCCGTTTTGCTAACGTCGAAGTTTAAAATACCATAATTTATTCATGTTACTAACGACGATAATACTGTGAGGTGAATTAGCTTTCTTGGAGTTTCTCTTCATACGATTCTCCAATATTGTAATGTAATTTTTTTATCCAGGCTTTTGCTGATGCTTATATGACGCTTGGTAATGAGTT
The DNA here is from genome assembly GCA_036897095.1 of Plantago elongata. NCBI lineage: Eukaryota > Viridiplantae > Streptophyta > Magnoliopsida > Lamiales > Plantaginaceae > Plantago > Plantago elongata. The sequence continues at coordinate 61,916 of JAYMSP010000019.1, forward strand.
ATCGTGCCACCTGAATGGGGATGTGGTAGATGTCAAGTCTACTTGCAAATTACTTCCCAAGATTATCCCCAGCATTGGTAATTTGGAAGGACCTTGATATTTCTGGGATGATATATTTCTCAAGGTACCTTCAGAACATTTGGAATGGATTGAGATATGCCACTCTGATCTGGTGTTCCAGAATTTCGAAGAGATAGGATGAGAACAGACTGGACGCCTCTGGAGTTCTAATCCACTTCCACCGTACTCTGCATTTCCTTATACCTTGCCAATTACTCACCAACCAAAGTAATACCGGAAAGACAGAAGCAACCAGCTGTATTAAGGTACTATAATGTTGAAGATCACTCTCCAATTTCCATTTCCATTCTGTACCTTGTCAATTATTCATTAACCAAATTACGGGTAATACAAAAATAGGAACTTTCATGAATTTCATGCGCAAACAAGTTACTACTGAGAGGCTATGATCAACTATAATACTTTAACTAACCCTAATGTCAAAATAAGATGCTTTGACCAGTTGACTGGTAAGAACTAGCATGTGTACGTCACGCTCCGTTATCCTGTTGGTGTTTTACTTTTACCTACCAAAGTAGTACCAGAAAGAGAGGAGCTAGAACTGAGCCAGTTGAAATAAGTTCAGTTATATTGAAAAATCAGGATGCAAAATTGAAACAACTTGTTTACATTGAGTCATCACTGGTATAGTCGATAATTCAAGTGTTCTGTTGATCTCATTGTATGATATCTGAGTTATTTAAACAATATGATAAGTCTCTAATATGTTAAAAGCATTATTTACAAATCCTTAACGCTTCTCTATTCTCCAGCCACGACTCCTAAGAAACGCTGTTCCAATCTTCCACACACAAGCAGCACACCTTCACCCATCCCAACCACCGTTTCAGCATCAGAGAATTTACCTCGCGAATTCATCTGTTAATACTGAACCGTTGTGTGTTATCCTATTAGACTGCTGGTCACCTGCACCTTATCACTCCTATAAAACCTTGCTCATGCTTTACACCACCTCGATTCCTTAATTTCACACCCGTTTTCAGCTATGGTGGCTTCATCAATTTTTCTTCAGGTATGCAAATAATTCATTAATTACGAGTTTTTGTGAGTAGCTTCTTCCAAACATCATGCGCTTTTGTTCAGTTGTTATGGATTTTACTACAGCAACAATGAGGATCGATGTTGTTATGGATGGTAAGTGGTTTATTTATTAGGAGGTGAAACTATGTCAGCCGATTATGTGAATTTGTTCGGACTCTAGCACTTGAAATTGACTAATTTTATTGCTTTGAATTACATGTTGAAATACATAGGAAAATAGTTAGCTCATATCACATGTGATCATTTCAATTTGCCGAACTCATATGGAACTAAAGTAGAACTAGAACTTGACTTCCTCATATCATCTAGAACTAGTCGGGAGTATATACATATATATACATATTTGCAAATACTATAAAAAATTGCATGTCCCTCATCCCTGATTTAGGTTCATTGACTAGCATAACTGAGAGATTGATAGGTTAGTAATTTGTTGACTGGTTCTGATATCTTGTTTTTATATATATATATATATATATATATATATATATATATTGAGGTTCATGTGGAGGGATTTTAATGTTGGCGGGGTTTATGGATCAGGGCTAAATAGTTGTTCTATTACCCAAAATGAGGGGGAGTCGATTGCTATGGAGAGGAACATAGCAACACTTGCTGTCAATTTCGATTTGGGAGAATGTACAAAACAGGTAGGTTGATTGTTTGTTTATTTTGCCTTTTCTTGAATTAGGTCTTATATTGTTGTTTTGAGTAGCTTTTGCAAGTGGATTTTGTGGCTTAACTGAATGGAACTGCAGAGCATTCCTCTCACCGGGATGAAGAACGTCCAATTCACTTTGTATACCATTCGGCTGGAGCGCGGGTTGCCTCAACGCTAGCTCTCGCAATCTTAGAAGTCAGTCACCATAACCCATAGGCACAGAAGATTGGATCTATTTCTCCATCAAGCATTTCAAAAGGCATCCCCTACGTACCTTAAGCTTTTTAGATCGATATGGATATGTTACATGCATTACTTTTTAAAACCAATTATAGATTTATATATCTGGCACCTCCAGGTCAAATTACAGTTGTCTACTACTAATTTGCTATTCTTTAGTGGATTTGAAAAAAATCGTTTGTAGAACTTCTCTTAACATTTTCATGTTATTTGATGCAGCTGTTGCTAATTAGACTTGTGTAGTCCTCTCAAATTTATGGAAAAACTGTATCTTACATGAGCTTTTTCACCGTTTGGTTACTACTTTTTCTGAGGTTTCCTGAGATAGTATTTTTTATATGGAAAGAGGAGTCGTGATTTTTTTTGTAAGTAGCTGGTATTGTTTTCTATGTTCTTTTTCAGTAGTTATGTAGAAGAATTTCACAAGCCCATTATGTCAGGATTTCTCACCAGCGACAATTATCACACATTATCTAGAAAGTGCTTCAATGCCTTAAAATCTTGAGAAATATAATTGATTTGTTCATCTGGGAAGTCCATTATTCATTTGTCAAAGTATGTTTTTGTTCACTACTGCAAGGAATGATCTGTCTCATGACAAATTTTTAATATTAAACCAATCTGGATGCGTAGTTGTCAGAATAATATGTTTTTGTTCACTACAACAGGGGTTAATCTCTCAGTATCATATGATCAATTTTAATTTTAATCCAACCCGGATGCAGGATACATTCTATTTGATAATTTCTGGTGTGCATATACGTAAAAGGTTGTTTTTTCACCTGTTGAGTTTCCTCTTTTTATTTGATCAATTTCATTCTTTTGCTTTTGATCTTAAAAAGTAAATTCCCCCCATTAATTATTTTTGGTTTTGCACATATTCTGGATTAATCATGGTATTTTATGACTTTTCAATTTCATTCCACTATCCTGATGCTTCTGACATCCTGACTTACGTTTTGTTTATATCTATGAGATTGCAGGTCTTGCTTGTGTTCAGAAAAAGAATGAAGATCTAGAAGAGAAGTCGATAGTCTTTGCAAGGTGTTATCAAGGATACCCTTGGTACCAAGGTTGAGAAGGTCATTATTTTCTTACTGCACGTATGGATGGACTACTGACTTGTGGAGAATAATGAAGGCATGAGCTCTCAGGATTCCAACATGGCTGGACAGACGTGTAGTGACCATTGAGACCATGGAGGAGGTCAGGCAGAGAGCGCTGATAAAGTCCGAATAACTTAGTTAGGTTGTTATGTCAGACTCTTCTCACATTCTTTTTCGACTTGCATGATCCAAATACTGTCAGAAACAGGATTCATACTTCATAGGATGTTGAAGTTTGGGCGAGCCAGTTGATGATGCAGGTGTGGCTGATGTTGATATGCCCACACTGGAGGTTTGATGGTGTTGCTGAAGGTAGCAAGCCAGATGAAGTTGACGATGAAAAATTATCCTGCTTTTTTTTGTACTAGTACTAGTATGTATGGTCTAAGAACACTACTTATTAATTATTGAATCGCTATGGTCTTAATTATGTCATCCTTTGTCAGTAGTTAAAATCGAACTAACAAGGAGTTGCAAGTTGCAAATTTTTAGACGTTACTATTGACGAGCAAATTAAGGACGACTGTAAACCTATTGCATCTAATTAAAATGCCTTGTTCTGTTTTCTATACAACTTAAAATCAACTAAACTTTAGTTGGACAATTAGTAGTGTTTGTCAATTGTCAGACAAGTAAAAACTATGTCTATCTAAAATATGGAACCCAATTGGTAAAAGCAAATAGTTTATGGGATTATTTTTCAAGGAGCAATATCAATCTAAGACTATCGAATATTTATTTTCTTCCCGGTTTGGTTCGATAAGTTATTTTGAGTCGGACTCGATTTAATACTCGTTTCGTTAAGTTCAGCTCGATAAAATTTATTAAGAGTAATTATTTTAATAGAATTTTATTTTGTATATATATTTTTATAGATAAGTATTGTTAATATTCGTATGTTTTTTGACTTTGAGTCCATTTCTTTTATTTGTTGAGTTAACGAGCCGAGGCTCTGTTCGATTTACATTACTATGTATTGTAATTTGGCTTGTTTTCAGCGTTTAGTTGTTGAGAAATTGAAACTAATTGTAATCAAATGTTTATAGACCCAGATGATCATCCCGTCAAATTGAACTGGTACCCAACTCTTGCCCTTTTCATTGTGTACAAGATAGATCACTAATTTAAAATTTCCATATGTATCTGGTGGTTTGATTTCATACAGCTAAATGTTTGATGTTGATACTGGATGTTTAGTGTTTCTGCATGTTTGGTTGTTGGTGATTTTCTCTACTGGATAATGTTTTGTTACCCAACCTCACCAAAACACATTTTCGACTTGATCGTTACTGTCACTGTTCTTGATAAAATGTGGTTCATTCAGCTAGAGCTGCTGCTTTTGTGTAGAGAAAATCTAAGGTTTTCATGGTGGGTGTGTATAATTTACGTAAGAGTTCTATCTGGTTCAGGATGGATCTTATTTCATCCATATTTATCCTATAACTATTATTTTTTGATATCCTTGTAGCAATTTTGTATACCATGACTGTGTGTCTATTTCTGAGTCATGAAGTAGTAGATGTAGTATTCTGGTCTGATGTGTTTTGAGATACCTATTTCTGTAACTTATGTTACTTGGTCTTAGATTGAAGGTTGTTAGCTTATCGAATTCTGTTTAGTTGTCTTTTCTGATGGTCATTGGTGCAGGAGCGTTTTAGCCTGTATCAAGAGAAATTGCGTAAATGTTAGACCTTAAACAAAGGTATGTCTGTTCCATGGTGACTTTGGGAATGGATGTCTAGGAGAATCTCTTGAGTAGAGAAGTGAGAACCATAATTTGTCGACACCTTTACATGGCCATCTATGGACTGAGAAGATGAAAGAATATAATGCGGGGCGTTATCACTGTGACGTATCCATTTACTGTGTTATTAGTTGCAACGCTTCAGACATGGTAACCTCTGAGCTCCTTAACACTAGATCCTCCACATTAAATCTAACTACTGGAATCCTTCAGTTGTGGGTCACTTTTGAGCTCCAATAATGAAGTGAAGCTCAACTCTACAAATGCAGTTGCCACGTTCATTTTGTTCATGTTCTAAAGTAAAAAATATACCTTTCACAATACAGTACTATATTGTACTTGTGTATATATATCTAGGGCAGCATTTTAAATGCCATTTTATAGCTGTAAAGATGACTACATGAGTAGGCACAGTCCACACTCCACAGCACTTGAGCCAATCAGCAGATGACTTTAATAAGATTCTTTGTAAGCTACAAGTTTGTATATGAAAGTCTATGAACACATTTCATTTGTTTATGACATCTTTGTGGCTTTGAACAAAACCTACACTGATAAAACAACATAGATTGGAATGGCTACCGCATATGCAGCCCTTGTTTCTCTGATGAACGTACTTACCCGATTTCAACATCCCTCTTGTCCTGTTTCTTTTGACCAACCACTAATACAGTCTCTGTTGTCGAAAGTCAACTCCTTGGTTGATTTTCTTGAGCCATTTTCTCAAAGAACAAGTCTTAATTTACTGCAAAAAATTGTTGATGCTGCTTTTGCAGCAGAAGACTTGATCGAGTCCTATTATGTGGATCAAGTTCTTGAAAGATCCACTAGCAGCAGAGACAAACAATATGATTTTTTATGTCAGGACCTGGAGAAAACTATTCATGGAATGGATCTCATCCTCATGGAAGTTAAAGAGATGAATGATGAAGCGGATCAACTCCCGGTGCCGGAATGCTCCCTGCACGGTTCCGCCTTGCCTCTGAGTGGAACAGCTAAGATGGTGGGATTTGATGAGTACCTGCTTCAATTGATGGATGAGCTTACCTCAAGTAAGTCAAGTCGTCAAGTTATCCCAGTAGTTGGCATGGGAGGCATCGGTAAGACCACTCTTGCTAGAAATGTTTACAATCATTCATATATTAGGCATCATTTTCACATTCGAGCTTGGGCAACAATATCACAAGATTATAATGTTGAAAAAATTCTTCGTGTCCTTTTACATGATATGCATGTTGATGTAGCCGGATACAATGGAAGTGAGTTGGGGGAACAATTATACAAGGCTTTGTCTGGTAGAAAATATCTCATTGTATTGGACGATATTTGGGATACCCTGGCATGGGTTCAGATTAAGATGTTCTTTCCTAACAATTGTAATGGAAGTAGATTCTTATTAACTACTAGGCTTTCTAATGTTGCACTCGAGGTTGGCTCATGTAGTCCTCATGAAATTAAACTTCTGGATGATAATGAAAGTTGGAAGTTACTTTCTGAAACTGTGTTTGGGGAAGAAGTTTGCCCCTCTGAATTGAAGAAATGTGGAGAGAAGATCGCCAAAAGCTGCAAAGGGCTTCCTCTAGCAATAGTGGTTGTTGGTGGGCTCCTTAAAATGTCCGAAAAGACATTACAGCATTGGGAGAATGTTGCTGAAAATACCAATTCCTTCATAAAAAGTGTAGAGAATGATGGGCACTGCATGGAGATATTTTCTTTGAGTTACAACCATTTGCCTACTCATTTGAAGCCATGTTTTCTTTATATGGCAACATTCGAAGAAGACAATGACATCAGTGTTTTTTCTCTCACCAACCTATGGGCTGCTGATGGATTCTTAAGACCAACGAAGGGTAGAACTTTGGAAGAAATTGCATTGGAGTATCTGAATGATTTTGTCAATAGAAATCTTATCATGGTCACTCGCCGAGGTTCAACTGGAAAAATATCGAGTTGCAATTTCCATGATTTGTTAAGGGAGTTTTGCTCCGGAGAAGCTCAAAAAGAAGGATTTCTTTGTCATCTGAAGAAGGATATGCCGTTTGGATCTGAACGTCGTTTAGTTTGTAATCAACATAAAGGTGGATTTCATGCATTTCCATCCATGCCCCTTGCCCGTTCTTTGATTTGCGGCTTCGATGACATAGACTTCACCTCTTGCAGGTTATTACGAGTACTTATTGTGTCCACTTTAAATATGAATATTCGGGGTCTTGTCAATTTAAGATACCTTGCCTGTCAAGTTGATGCTGACTCTGATGTCTCAAGGGTTTTCCATTCAGTGTCCTTATTCTGGAATCTCGAGACCTTGCTTCTTTTCAGGCGTTATGAAACATTAACACTACCACCTGAGTTTTGGGAGTTGGCAAATCTTAGGCATTTCATATCTGAGTTGATAACTTATTTGCCAGACCCAACAAATGCCCCAGCCAATTGTGTCCTTGACAGTCTAGAAACTCTTTCTAACATTAGAAACTTCAATTGTAGCGATGAGGTACTCAACAAGATTCCAAATTTGAAAACGTTGCAGACGACATACTTCTTGGGCTCCTCTGAGTATATGGAAGACCATTCATATCAATTCTCCAATCTGGCTCGTCTTCCTAAACTTGAAGAACTATCATGTTATTTCAAGAGCAATGGAAGAAATCACACCAGCGTTTTTGTTGAGCCGAAGAATCTAACATTTGCACCCAACCTAAGAGCGTTGGCCTTGAATGGGTGTTATATTCCTTGGGAGAATATGACAATTGTTGGTTCATTACCCAAGCTCGTAGAGCTCATACTAGAAGATAATGCGTTCTATGGCGATGAGTGGAACTCAACTGAAGGAGACTTTCAATGCCTGAAACAATTGTCAATAGACTGCTGCCATCTGAGGATCTGGAAGGCAGAGAGTTCCCATTTCCCCAGACTCGAAAATTTGAGCCTTTCAGACGTGGACTTGGAGAAGATCCCTTTGGATATTGGGGATATTGTATTTCTTCAAACAATATCGTTGGATACCATGAATTTGGCTCTTGTTCTTTCAGCAAAAGAGATCCAGGATGAACGACAGAACCAGGGAGGTGATGTCCTTCATATTAGTTGTAGATACAATGGAAAACCAGAGGACTTAGCAGTATTTGAGGATTTTTTTAGTGATAACCCCAATTTTTTTCATCACTTCAGGGTGAGTTTATAATTATCAGGTTTTACTCATATTTGTAAACAGTATCGGTCTCTATATTTGAAACTGACTTTGACATTTTTCTTTTGTAAAAACTATTTGTTGTCTCTCTTCAGCTTTCACACGCGCTTGTGCTTGATTCAAAAGATGAAGGGGATACGGAAAACGTCGAGGATTAACAGTTACAGGGAAATGTTAAGACCGGCTTGCAGATGCAATCAAGAAGCTAAGGGAGATAATCTGAAGGTAACATTGAGTAAGTAAAGAACTACTCACCCCTATTTTGTTTGAGAAACACAAAATATTCCAAGTGCCCCTTAATATATTTTGACTCCACAAAAACTCTGAAAGAAAGGAGGTTATCTGCGATTTCTAATCATATTGACATACAAAATTATCTGAGTGAACAATTGGTTGTCATTAGTCCTTGCATGTCACTGTTGTTTTTCACTATGATGGAGAAAGAGGCATGGTCATTTAAAATTTGTAATTGCAGGAATATTTTTGGAACATGAACAAAACAACAGTGAGATCTGGTTGTGTGGCTGCAACATTTCCTTCTCACCGCGTGTTCTGTTGGAGCAGAAGTACGAGTTCCTGTAGAAAAATAAATCTTCTGAACTGATTGCATCCTCTGCCAGTTTCACCAAAATGTTGATGGTTTTCCTCTTTGTGCCATTCATCTAGTTGATATAAAATGCCTATTCGAACAGTTTCTGTTTTATGAAGGAAGTGTAATACAGAGTTTAATACCTCTCTATGTGATCCATCAACTTGTTCTGAAGCTGTGTACAATTTCTTTCTGTTGGGTATTTGAAGCTTACAGGTTACTGATTATCCGATTCGATCCAATCCAATCGGTATGCACAAAATACTTACGCCAATTTTCTCTTTTCCTTTGCAATAAACATTTTCTTTTATTCCATTTTCAGTTCTCATTCCTTTATATTTCTTCCAAATCCTTGTCAATAAATGTAATTCGGTTCTTTAAGTATTTTGATCCAGACCATATATCACATCAATATCATATAAATGGAGACTCATGATCATCGTTACATGTTTGCTAATAACGCATAATAAAACCTGAGAAAAAATATATCGCTCAAGCCAAATTTTCCGTTGATTATATGACTTTTGAAGAATATTTAATTTGTGGCTGTTTGGATGTACATTTGAATGGGCATTTGGATGGATTTTGGTGAAAATTGTGTTTGGATGGACATTTGAGTGGGGTATTTTAAGTGTATTTTAGGCCAAATCACTGTTCATCGAGTTAAATGGGGATATTCAAATCCCCATCCAAACACCCCCAGTTATCTACTCGTATTCAAAGGTTGGCACGTTTAAAACTTCGGGGTCCATAAGATTTACTATATGGTTCTAAAATTAATTGCACCCCACCTATTGTAAAAATAACTTCCGAAAGTGGTTGTGACAACTCAGAGAAAAGGAAAAAAGGGTTATAATTCTAAGCATATTCCTACTAACTCACACCTAATTTGTATATAGAATTCTCAATTCTATATGAAAATGGTAAAAATCAAAGAATATGCCATGAGAATTCTATCGCTTCAAATGTCATCTTTGTTGTGCCTTTAAGAAGCATATGCTGTCAAAATATTCTATCTTCTACTTATAAAACCCTCTAAGCTCAATTACCAACTCCTTCCGTTACGCACACTTCTCACAATTTCCATGCCCTATAGTCTTATATACATTTAGAAAACTCTTTGGTCCCACCTATCGTGAGCATCGTATAATTTAGTCGATTCGATGAAGTTTGGTAAGAGATTGAAGCAACAGATTGAGCAGAGTTTGCCCGGTTGGTGCGACAAGTACTTGTCGTACAAGGAGTTGAAGAAGCTCGTGAAGCTGATCGCATCGGCTCCTGTCATGACGACTGGATCGCTTGAGTTCGGCAAGACGGAGGCCGAATTCGTCTACTTGTTGAACAATGAGATCGAGAAGTTTAATGCTTTCTTCATGGAACAAGAAGAGGATTTCATTATCCGTCACAAGGTATTTAACTTTGTTCAGTTTTTAATTTCTTCACTGGCATAGGTATTTGTCAAAAATGTTTCAAAATATATGACTTTATCTGCTTACAAAATCGGATAATATTAAAATTAAGAGTCAACGGATTTGGTCATAGTCATTTTTCTCAACAAATGTGTAGTCGTAAGTGATCATAGGAGAAGTTCTATAATTCTATTGACTGGAAAAGGCACCGTTGAAGGAATATGCTTTTTAATTTTGGGAGACATGTAGCCCAGTTTTATGTACGAGAGTGATTAATTTTGTCACACCATGTACTTGATCAAATCATATCTAATATCTTTATTCCATGATTATTTAGCTTTTTTGGTGCCTTATCGTCTTACTCTTATCCCACTTTTAGGATTGGGTAGTTAAAGTTTTTGATTGGACTTATAAAAGAATCCGACTTAAAATAATCTACGAGTTTAATTTTTTGAATGGATCAAGTCGTGTAAAATACATGATAAACGAAGTTAATTGTTTAATCCGATGCAGGAATTGCCACATCGAATACAAAAGGCCATTGATACATGGGGACCAAATGCTACACATCCATCAGAGGTTGAGTACAAAGAGGAAATGGCAAAGATTAGAGAAGACATCATCAATTTCCATGGAGAAATGATTCTCCTAATGAACTACGGCAATGTCAATTACATAGGGTTGGCCAAGATACTGAAGAAATACGACAAGAGAACCGGTGGAGTTTTACGACTACCATTCATCGAAAAAGTCTTAAAGCAACCATTCTTCACAACTGACTTAATCTCGAAACTTGTCAAGGAATGTGAAACAACCATAGACTTGGTGTTCCCTCTAGCGGGAGTCACCGGGAAGTTTCAGTTGTCGTCGGATGCAGTGGCACCACCGATAGGAGTGTTCAGGAACACATTGGCTGCTCTTTTGACAATGCAAGAGATGAGGAAAGGGAGCTCTACTTATAGTCACTTTTCTCTTCCACCACTGGATATTTCGGATTCGGACATATTCAAGTCGTCCTTGCAACATCTTTCTCCCATACAAATAACGTGAGGAATTGAATAATAGTATGTTGTTTCACTAACAACAATCTAAGCCTTGATGTAGTAATTAGCAAAGTGAAGATGATATCGTATGTAGTGTAAGAGTACTTTTCGTGTTGTTTTGTATGATTGAGAATGTGAGTTATAGCTATTTATGCCTCGGAGGAGAGCTATAAGATTTGAAGTTAATTCAGGGTTAATTATTTGTATACTCGGCTTAACTATGAGTGAAATTTTGATTCCGAGTTCCGACCATGAATGTGTGTGGACCGTGGACTCATGTTGCTTTGAACCACTTTGAAGCAAATGGACCCGTCACCCATATTGACCTTGTATCCATGTCGAATTTCATTTTCCCCTACGTTAACATTCATTTTAAATGTCTAGATCAAAATTTATTTTATATTTTAGTTTCTTCCAAGACGACAACACTATATTCGAATAAAATAACACTGCATTTTTAAAAAAATAGTGAAAACATCTAAAAATATAAAATAAAAAATTGGGTTAAAATTAAAATTGATCGATAAAAAATAAGAATTACTAATTGATTGGTATATAATTTGATTGGTCGTTTTCAATTAAAATTGAATATTTTGTGTGTAAAAAATTCAATTTGAATGGGAGATGGCCGCTCCTGTGGTAGGAGGCCTAATACTAATACTGTAGTAGTCACGTGACGTCCTGAAAACTGCATCGTTTGAGCAGAGTGAAGCCGTCGTCCCATAGTAGAGAGACTTGATTGAATCCAATTTGTTACATCGATCAAATTGAAACCAATCGATCTGTTCCTCTGAATAATTATTCAGGTAATCAATCCCTTTCAATTCAATTCATCAATTTCATAGCTTCTTTCCTGTTTTACTCTCTGCTCAGTGTTCATCTTATGCACAATTCTGAATTTCATTAACTATCACGTTGTTACGAAATGAAGGAATCAACTCTACTTGATATCAGTTTGATACTGTGCTTATCGAAAAATTACCTGTTGACATGGTTTGAAAACAAGCTTTATTAAGCTTGATCGAATTAATTTGCACTAGAGGTTGGTTTTTCTTTTTGACAATATGTTTGGCCAAGTTCTGCTACTGATTTAAAAAAGATTATCGATGAACTATAGGTGAGTGGTCGATTGGAATGAGAGTAAGCGGTTGTATCACTGTGCTAAGCATGTGTGTAGGCTTTTGGTACCCTAGGTTTGATCATATCTTATTTTGTAAGAGAGGTTTGATTAGGTTTTGCTAAATTTTTAACCGGAGAAGGGTGGGTTATAATGCGTCAGGACGCAAGAACATATGGTTAATATTTTAAACCTCTCGGCTCTGTTATTTTCTTGTTCATTTATTGTTCTTCATGAATGTGTTTGGATTTTAGACCTGGCCTCTGCTAGAGACTTATTTCTCAATATCTGGATATGTGTCTTTGGATCTCTATGGCTTTTTTTCCCAATAAAATGTGTCGTTGTGTGCCTTACAAGTGCAACTTGAAAGTAAACTGGATGTTGAAATGATTTATGGATCTATTAAGCTTGATATTTGATACTTTGTGTTTGCATATACCAATCCAGAAGTTCATTTTTCTTGAGTACTTCAAAATGATTATTGAGCGAATTCACTGGAAGAGATAAGTATTAGAAATTGTCGAGGACTTTAAATTTTGGTTTCTTTAATAGTCTTCTTAACATGGTGTCAATACTGGTGAAGCAAAAAGTGGCATCTTGGGAAATGTTGGTTAAGTGATAAACGGGACAACTTTTTCACGAACTGAATCTTGTCTCTTCTGGTGGAAAATCATTGAAATTTAGATGTACAATGTAATGTCTCCTGGGGTCCTGTACCTACTCAAATTTCTGGATGGGCACCTTCTATGGTCCAGAGACTATATTCCTGTGGTTTTTAGTGACGTCTGTACATTTTTATCTGAAAATTTGTTCGTCTCTGCTCGCAGGTATTTTTAGCAGTTAGCTACATTTTATGAAGTTACAGATGGTGTACTTGACTTATTCTGCATTCAGAACTCAAGTAGTTTCTGCTCCTTCTCCACAACATAAGCACCTGAAGGCTAAAACAGCTCCCAATCTGCTTGGCAATGGCATAAGCAAACTTCCATATAGAACTACCAAGCCACTCTATATTCGTCATGCAAGTACGCCTCCTTGGGAATCTGCACCAACTACATATGCTCCTGATGTGGAAACCAAGTCACTTAGTCAGACTAGCAACATCTTTGAAACCATGGCTTCGTCCGATGAACCATCCGAAATGTCAATAACAAACACCGAACAACTCACGGATGCAACTAACCAGCCAGTTGCTCAGTCCCAGTACTTAAAATGGCCTCTATGGCTCCTCGGTCCAGCAATTCTTTTAGCAACGGGAGTGGTACCCACTTTATGGCTGCCATTATCATCAATCTTCATTGGTCCCAACATAGCCACTCTTCTTGCTCTCACAGGACTCGACTGCCTTTTCAATATCGGAGCATCTCTCTTTCTCCTAATGGCAGACTCTACTACTCGTCTAAAAAATAACACTCCCAACATCAGCAGTAAACCTCCTTCGAGTTATCGATTCTGGAACTTGTTTGCAAATATACTTGGCTTTATCATTCCATTAGCAACTCTCTTTGGTGCTCAAAAAGGGTTCCTCACTCCTCAGCTGCCCTTTATCTCATTTTTAGTCCTATTGGGTCCTTACTTTCTACTTCTCTGTGTACAATTGCTCACTGAGATGCTAACCTGGCACTGGGAATCACCGGTATGGCTAGTTACTCCAGTAATTTACGAGGCATACCGGCTGTTGCAACTGATGCGAGGACTGAAGCTCGGAGTTGAGCTTGCTGCTCCTTCATGGATAGTTCACACAATTAGGGGATTGGTTTGCGGTTGGGTGCTGGTTCTTGGGGTGCAGCTGATGCGAGTGGCTTGGTACGCTGGATTTACTGCTCGTGCTTCTAAAGCCCATTCTACTGCTTCTGCCTAAGATCATTGATGAAAAGTGACGTTCCATATACTGCCAGCCGCCAGGAGGTGTGTAAATTTAAGAAATGCATGCCTCATATGTAGAATTTGTAAAGCTTAAAGACCACAATTATGTTGTTGCTGTAGGTCACAATATACTTATCAAATATCAAGATAATTATATTTATATACACTGGCTTGTCACATTACTGACCACTGTTTTGTTTTTCCCTTCTTTGGCAAAATGTGAATGATCTATCTTGTACTGTTCATTTAGTGATCTTGATATGAAAAACTACTGGAATGATTGAATTCTTAGTATGCTGAGTTTCAAATCCGCCATTCATGAACTTGAAATAACAGTTGAAATGAATCTGAATACCATGTGAAACCTACCGTTGGAGCAAAAATAACAACTATTGAATATGAAAGCAAGTAAACTCGATCTAAATGGAAGAAACTAGGGTTTGGACTTTGGAATATCTCTAGAATGAACTCGAATGAGGAATCAACACAATTCTCAGTCATAAATCTCTATTTGCACCTTGGTTTCTGTGATTGCAAGCAAACCAAAAAACTGGACCGGTTGGACCATTTAACAGTGAGATTCTTGGCTAGTGGATTTGTAATTGGCCTTTTCAAATCGTTTCAGAAATCAGTCTACCACTCGTCCTGTATTAAAAATTTCTTAAAATATAAACAGCGAAGCATATCTTAGTTGGTAAGACACTTCAATTCCAACTAATATATTGGATTTCAAGTTACCCTTGCCATTTAAAAAATAAAAATTCTTGAAATATAAAGAAGATTATAAATAAATGTTAGAGAAAAAATAAATGAAATGTTTAGATTAGAACAAAGCCTGAGTTTAGTGAATGACTAATCCAAACAGTCCAAAAATGGTTTGAATCTTGAGCAGCAAAAGGAGTTGACTTTGCACAAACGAAATCACAAACGCACAAAAGCGTAAGCAGACAAAAACCGTAACAATCGAAAAAGAGTTGACTTTGCACAAACGAAATCACAAACGCACAAAAGTGTAAGCAGACAAAACCGTAACAATCGGTGATCACCGTTGAAAGATGAGTCTCGCTGACCTCCTCCAAGTTGACCCTGTCGACACGCTTCAGTTCATATGTGAGTTTTAAGCCATTCTCTTCTGTGTGTTCTGTGAATTATATAATTTTCTTTTTGTGTAATTTGATTGATACTGTGTGATATTGTTGTATGATTTTGTTCTGATTTCGGTGTGCTTGTTTTGAAAGTCGAATTGGAGAAGCAGATCTCATGTTCCATGCAATTGACGAACAAATTGGAGAATCATGTTGCCTTTAAGGTATAATATTAATCAAAGTTTGGTTCTTTTTTAATTTTCAATGTTTCTTCTGAGCAGCGGTTATGGAGAAAGTCTGGTTTTGGGATTAATGCTTTGTATTTCAGTTTATGACGACAAATCCGAAAAAATATAGTGTGAGGCCGAATAAGGGTGTTGTGTTGCCACACTCTACATGTGATGTTGTAGGTATGTTTCTTTCTATTTATATTAATTATAGATGTAGGTATAGTATGTCTTAAATTTTAGGTGGATTTTGTGTTTTACTATTTTCGTGTAAGATATTAATGAGTTGCAGTTGTTGAAGGTGGGATTTTTGATATACAAGAGATTAATAAGATATCATGGATTGTGTTGAGTATGATTTTTTTTTTTTCCAGTTACGATGCAAGCTCAAAAGAAGGCTCCAGCAGGCATGGTTTGTAGGGATAAGTTTCTCCTTCAGTGTACTGTTGTTGATCCCGGACTCTCTGGAAAGTACATTACTAGAGAAATGGTAACTTTGTAAATTGTGATGCATTCCCAAAGTATTCGCTTTCGGCACAAGTGAAAGTACGTATAATCTAACATGCTCCATTGGTTTATTAGTTAAGCAAGGATTGGGGAAACCAAGTTGATGAATACAAATTTGAAGTTGCATATGTTTCACCAGTTCTGGTAAACCTCTAATATAGAGTAATGTTGATGATTGTTTTTGTCTAACACTCTAACCTAGTTGTTTTCTCGTAATGTTTGTCCATTCTATTATATTATTTCTATATATTCCTTCTTTTGCTGGAAAATGTTGGTACTTTCGTCATCATAATTACAAGTGGTTTATATGCACATAATTTTTATTCGTTTATAAATCCAAATTAATTTAATGAAGTACACTAAACACAACTAATAAAACTTACCAACATAGTCCACATATTTTCCGAAATAGTACAAAGTAGAGATACCCTAAACTAATTAAAAACAATATTTACTTATGTCTGTCATTTTGATTTATAGCTCCAATTTCCATGTTCTGTATCTAACAAAAAATTCCAATTATTCGTCGTTGATTAACCTGCTATGGTTATCATGGAAAGATGAGTGTCGGTGACCTCTTCCATATTGACCGTATCGAGCTTCAGTTTCCATGTGAGTTTAAGCCATTTTCATCTGTGTATTCTGTGAATTATAGTTTTAATTGTTGTAATTTGATACCGTGTGATCTCTTGGTATCATTTTGTTCTGATTTCGCAGTGTATTTGTTTTGAAAGCCAAATTGGAGCAGCAGAGCTCATGTTCCATGCAATTGATGAACAGGTCGGATGATCATGTTGCCTTTGAGGTATAACATACTAATGAAAGTTTGGGTCTTTTTGAGTTATGAATAATTATTCTGAGACGTGGTTATGGAGAAAGTCTGGTTTTGGAATTAATGCTTTGTCTTTCAGGTCAAGACGACAAATCCGAAGAAGTATACTGTGAGGCCAAATATTGGTGTTGTGTTACCTCACTCTACATGTGATATTATGGGTTTGTTTCTTTCTATTTAAAGATGTAGATAGTATGTCTTTAAATTTTAGGCGAATTTTGTGTTTTACCATATTCGAGTAAGAGATAAATGGGTTATAGATGTTTAAGTCGAGGTTACAGAAATTAGATTTCTTGTATTGCTTATGAATTCTGTTGATAATGAATCTTTTGGTTCTTTTCAGTTACAATGCAAGCTCAAATGAAGGCTCCCCCAGACATGGTTTGTCAGGATGAGTTTCTCCTTCTGATGGCCGTTGTCAACCCCGGAGTCACTCCAAAGGATGTTACTTCAGAAATGGTAACTTTGTGATGAATTTCAGTTTCCAAGCATTCGTTCATTAATTTTGGAAGTTGGTGTAAGTGGAAATATGTATAATCTAACATGCTCCATTTGTTTATTAGTTCAACGAGGAGTCGGGGAATCAAGTTGATGAATGCAAATTGAGAGTTGCATATGTTTCACCCCAGCAACCCCCTTCACCAGTTCGTGAGGGGTCGGAGGAAGGCTCATCTCCAAGGGCTTCTATCTTGGACAATGTACTGTGGATTCATAATTTTGAACTAGTTTGATAACCCAATTCCTTGCACAATCTTTACCTCCCTACCACCACATTCACCACAAATCCACATCTAATCTGGAATTCCGGATACTAGAAAGACTTGGTGTCTCCCTTAGAGTTTACCATTCGATATATGAGTCTCTCTTCTTTGTCGATTTTCTACAAACACTATCCTTTTGGAAAATGTGAATGTCTTCTACTGTTCATTGAGTGATACTGTTGATAATGAAAAACTACTGGAATGGTTGGATTGTTGATAGGCCATTAATAAAGATGGGAAGCAGCAATGCTGCAGCAAATTATGTCTTTCAAATCCGCCATTGATGAACTTGAAATGAAGCTGAACACGAAGCGAATCGAACTGTTGGAGCAAAAACTACAATTATTACATACGAAAGCAGGTAAAATCGCTTGAAGGACTAAATTAGTGTTTGGAATACCTCTAGAATGAACTGTAAACGATTGGAAAGAAGAAACAACTGCATTTGATGTTATAAACTTGTATTTGTGAAATCGCAATTCAAACATAAAACTGGACCGGTTGGACCATAAACAACATCTTGGGAGAACATAAATATTGAGAAAGGAGAAGAATAGAAGATTCTCGGCTCGTGGATTGTCTTCAAAGGTATAAAAAAAATTTAATAATTGGAAATATACATCAGTTTACTACTCGTATGATTATCTTTCAAGGTATAAAAAATTTAAGAAATTAACAAAATGATACTTTTTTTAAAACAACAAGAAGTGACTCGAAAACTTAATTTATTAGTTGGAGGTAACATATGTTATCTTATTTATCAACTGAGTTATACTTTGTTGTTAAATAATAATAATATAAATAAAAAGAACAAGAAAATTATCTAAAATTGTTATTAGATTATATTTTAATTAATTCTAAAACTTACTTGGTCTTTTATAATTCTCAACTAATATTGAAAATAAGAAGAGTTACATATAAATCCCCACACATATTAAAATAATAATCTTAAATGTTGAAGCTTACTGTTGAGACCCTAGTCTCAAGGACAAGTCGAGGTACGACTTGTCAAGCAGTTCGCCATTAAAATGGCGAGTTGGGTATTCTGAAGAATCGGTTCTTCTATTAAGGGGGTTGGTTCTCGAATAGACAGTAGGAGGGGCGAACGCAGGAAATTTGAACAGTGACATCGAGATTTATAATTTAATCTCGAGCAAATCAGGTTCAAGTTATACCGTATGCAAATTCAACTTACACACTCCTTTAAAAACTCAAACTAGCCGAATATGTGTTATTGTCGACTTTTTTGTAATACTTCTCCATATCTATAAAAAAAACATTAAAATTAATCAACAATGTAATATCCAATTAATATCACTATTTAAATATTCAAAGTCTTGGAAAAGGTAAGATTAATCTAAAAAAATAGAAAAATCAAGTTTTTGTGGGTTTTTTTAAGTTTTTTAGTTATAACGGTCTGATCGAACGAGTTTCTTAAAACCGTTGAGACATACATTTTTCGTTATATTTTTAATAGATTATGTTATTGTTTTAATTTTAATTTGTTAGCATTTAAAGTTTTTGTCACCATTTTAACATATTTTATTAATATTTTAAGAAATGATGTGATAGTTTAATAGGTAGTATTATATATTTCAATTATTATTTCTACATGTTTTTCTTAATTTTTAAGAAGAGTGTGATGATGGTTTTAAGAAGTTAATTACAAGTGGTTTGTAAGATGATATGGTATAGTTTTAAGGCAATCTAACAACATTAAACTACTATTAAACATTCTAAAAATTCTAGAATTGCATTAAAACATCAATAAACAAGTTTAAAAGAAGCTACCTGAGACATGTAATTACAAATTTGAAACATTCAATCATTCAAAGATTTTAAACATCTATTCTTCTAGAAAAAAGATTTACATTAGACTTCCATTCGGTGTGTTTATGCATATGCAAACTTAGCTGGTACTTTTTTCGATTAAATTTTTTGGTGAACTTCGACTGCTTGCTTTTTTTGTAGCTTGTGCTTGTTACTTCAGTACTGCAATGACACATTTGAGATACATATTATCAAACTCGATGTCATCGTCATCATCTGCTTAAAACATTTCACCAACTAAGTTAAAACAATAACAAGTCTCATTAAAACTATCACATTGGTGCTTTAAAAATAACATGCAAAACAAGCAAATACTAGTAAATTTGACACTATTTAAAAGCATATCAAGGACTCTTAATACTATAACAATACCTTATAAAATGATAACAAATTATGAATACACACAATAACAACAATGTGCAGCTCAGTTGGTAAGACGATTCACCTCCAATAAGTTGGGGTTCGAGTCACCCTTTAGCCGTTTCAGAAAAAAACACACACACAATAAACATAGTAATATTGATGCTTAAAACCATATCAGTTCTCTGTAAAAGTATAACAATACCTCTTAAAACTATAATAAAACATTTGCAAAAACTTTATTCATAAATATTTTTTAGACGTAAAACACTGACAAATGATTAAAACAACAATAATATTTACTAAAATTATTGTATATACACTAAAAACAATAACATAAAAAATATTCAACATGAGCTTAATATACTAACATTAATTCTTAAAATCACAACAGTGATCTTAAAACTATAAAAATGCATATTAAAATTGTAACAAAACACGACTATACAATACAAATTGAAAATAATAACATTAATTTTAAAATCATAACATTTTCCCTTAAAACTATAATAATGTCTATTAAAACTATAACAAAACATTTGTAAAAAATAAAATCACAAATATATTTCGAGAGGCTACAAACACGAATGTTGCAACTTACAACTACAATAATAGATCTCGAAACTATAACATATACGCTAAAAGCCTGAAACAATAAGAGCAAGAAACACTTACACAAGTTAAACCATAATAGTTTAGTGATCTTAAAAATATAATAAAACATTATATAGCACGAAATGCAAAATAATTCAATTTTGACGGTTAAATCAAGTAAATGAACACAAAGGCACAAATACTACATACGGATACACGTGCATATACAGTGCACAAGTATTCCTACCATGAGTTAATAATAAACAAAAATTAAAAAATTCTTCCATGGACCAGATCTACAAGTAAGTTGTAGACCTTGTGGTTGAAAATAAACCATATTCATTGGGAAATGAGATTAGATGAATTTAATTTTTTTTCAATTCGTGTTGATTGTTTTCAACCACATGGTATGAACTTACTCATATACCGGGTCTATGTTAGAATTTTCCACAAAAATCGTTGTACTATTTCAGATCTACCATATTGGAAATAAAAACTAATGCCATCAAGGCTCAACAACGCCATTAACAACCAGCTCAAGCTCCTTTCTCAAAACCATGTGCAACTTATAGATCGAGCTCCTTCCTCACCACAATGAGCGAGCTCACACCTCTGCCAACCAGATCGAGCACTGATCCATCTGTTTGTCATCTTGAAGCGTGCGTACAGACCGAGCTCCGCCTTTATGTTACCGTGAAGCTCGCCGTACTTTTCGAAATACAAAGGCGCATCCTATTATTTATCACTTGCATGACTCTGCAGGTGGCGATTGGTCCATCGACGTCGAGATCAGTTAGAGATAGATGGTGTATTAATGTTTTATCATACTAGATTTTTGTAGAGAGAGAAAGATGAATATTTGATATGGAGAATTTGTGAGGTAGCTTTGTTTATTTTGAGTATTTATATAAAATTTGTTGACCGGTTTATATTGCATCTGACCAATTTTTATTGTAAAATAGTAGGAAAATCTCTCCTTTTACTGTACTTATTTAAATATAATAAAGACTATTTATATTACAAGTGATTAAAATTAACAAAATCTTATTAAAAATGTCTAAAAATATATATTTTAACATGATTTTTATATTCATATTTATATCACAATTCACAATCAAAATCATAACATAAAAGAAAAGGAACAATAATAAAATTAATAAATGGAAGGTATGTGCAATATTGTATACAACACACCACATATAATACACACGTCACGATTCAATACTTAGGCGTAATTTAGTAATATCACACAGGAATTTGAGTGGCCTCACTTGAGAGCTCTTGCGCATGAACGGGCTCGCCACAGGACAGTAGCCTAGTTGGTTATCTCAAAACAATGAATTCGATGGAACATTATTTCTTCATAAATAAATTGATAAAAATGATTAAGTCCTTGGTCCTATTTATATTTATTACGTAATATAGATTTTAAGTAGATAAGTAAGTTATTGAAAATAAAAGATATGCAAAAATCTAAATAAGATCTACGAAAGATTCAAGAGACTAATTATATGAATAAGAGACTCATGAAGATACTCTGCCTTTATTATTTGTCTTGCTAATCAAAATAGTATTTAATATGCTAAAATCTTAAATTAAAAATAAAATAAAATATTAAACATATACTCCATCGTATTAAACTCTTTTAACGGACTTTAGCCATTTTGAATAATTCGTGTAAGACCGCTGGACCAGGATCTTTAACACTTACCCATAAAAATAGAAACTTTAAATATTAAGTGGCAGCATTATAAGCTTCCTTGCACACGTAAAAATAGTAATTTTTAAATGTTCAAGACTATTAGAAGTATAATTAAATCAGGACTCTTTAATATTAATTCTTTCATTACGATGGAACTATTTTTCCTACCTCTTTTCATTCATCAATCACACACACATATATATATATATAATGAGGAATTTTAATTAAATAATACTTTTAAAAATGAATATTAAGAAATCTTAAATTAATTATATATATAATTAAATATAATAAAGAATTCTAATTAAATAATACTTTTAAAAATTTTAACATTAAGAACTCCTAATTTAACTACACTTCTAATAAATACTTCAAGTGGTAGCATATTAATAAGCTACATAACTCAACATGCGGTTGACTTAATTCGCACGACATCTCACAAAACGCAACGACATAAGTGTAAGCAGACAAAAACATAACAATCGGTGATACTGTTGAAAGATGAGTCTCGTTGAGCTCCTCCGTATCGACCCTCTCGAAACGCTTCACTTCCCATGTGAGTTTAAGACATTCTCTTTCGTGTGTTCTGCGAGTTTTTTTTTTTAAAACGACTAAAGTATAACTCGAACTTATGAACTGAGTTGCAATTCGTTATTGTGAGCTATAAATTTTATTTTTAGTTTTTGATAATTTGATTGATACTATAATTTGATTCTGCTCTGATTTCGCGGTGTACTTGTTTTGAAAGTCGTATTGGGGAAGCAGATTACATGTTCCATACGATTGACGAACAAATCGGCGAAGCATGTTGCCTTTAAGGTACAGTCGTACAGATATAATGGAAGTTTGGGTCTTTTTAATTATGAATGTTTAATTTCTTCTTAGCTGTGGTTATGGAGAAAGTGTGGTTAATTTTGGGATTCATGCTTTGTACTTATTTCAGTTCAAGACTTCAAGTCCGAAAATTGGCGTGCAGCCGAATATTGGCGTTGTGTTGCCACACTCTAAATGTCATGTTGTAGGTCTGTTTCTTTCTATTTATGTTACTTTTAGAGGTAGCTATAAATATATATGTCGTTAATTTTAGCTGAATTTTGTTCGAGCAAGAGATCAATGAGTTACGTACAGTTGTTGAAGGATATATAAGATATCATGGATTGTGTTGATTATGAATTTTTGGGTTTTCTCAGTTAAGATGCAAGCTCAATTCAAGGCTCCGCCGGATATGGTTTGCAAGGATATTTTTCAACTTGAGAGTGTTGTTGTTACTCCTGGACTCTCTGCAGAGTACTTTACTCAAAGAATGGTACTTTGTGATGCATTTCCTAAGTTATTTTGCAATTTGGGAATTGGGCATACGTGGAATTACGTACTTGTAATCTAACATGCTCCATTGGTTTATTAGTTCAGCAAGGAGTGGGGAAATGAAGTTGGTGTATACAGATGGAGAATTGCATATGGTTCACCTGCAGTTCCGGTAAACATCTAATAGTAAATATTACTGTGTTGTTGATAGTTGTTTTGTCACATCTTCGTGTTTTCTAGTAATGTGATCGTCCGTTATATTATGCAATACTATATATCTTTATTGACCTACCAATTTACAGTGTACTGATGCTCAGTGTACCATTCAAAAATTGTCAAATGTCATAATTTTACAATTAAAATCAATTTTCATAATGTAAACAATTTTAAAAATACATATTACACCAAACTGTCTGTTTGGTATAGAACTTTAATTTAAAAAATCGGATTAAAAACACCTAATTTAGTTGTTTTTAATCCGGTTTTCTGAACTAAAATTCTATACCAATCGCATGAACCCCAAATATTTCTTCCTAAAAACTCACGACCACCTCATCTTTGTTTTCTTCAATTATCACCACCACGATCTCTATGTAACAAAATTTTCTAATTCTCCATGGTTCATTATCATGGAAAGATTGTCGGTGACCTCCATGCCGGTGACCTCCAAACCGAACCAATCAAGCTTCAGTTCCCATGTGAGTTTAAGCCATTTTTCATCTCTGTGTTCTGTCAATTTTAGATTTTTTATTTGTAATTTGATACTATGTAATCTGGTGGTATGATTTTGTTTTGATTTCGCGGTTTTCTTGTTTTGAAAGTCAAATTGAACAAGGAGATCTCATGTTCCATGCAATTGACGAACAAATCAGATAATCATGTTGCCTTTAAGTTTAAGGTATGAATATTAATCAAGTTTGGGTCTTTTTAATTCTGAATGTTTTTCTGAACTTTGGCTATGGAGAAAGTCTGCTAATTCTTTATTTTTCAGGTCAAGACGACGACTCCAAAGAAGTATTCCGTGAGGCCGAATTATGGTGTTGTATTGCCACACTCTGCATGTGATATTTTAGGTATGTTTCTTTCTATTCACAGATGTAGAATGAACAAGTCCAGTAAAATATTCTCTTATACAATACGAAAGATCATATTATACTTAGTATAATCTATATGTGATTATGTCTTAACAATAGTATATTGTAAAAATATGGTCTTTCCTAATGTTTTGTAAAATCATCATTTTTCAAGAATCTACCATTAAGATATCCTGGATGCATTTGGATTGTGTTGATTATGAGTTTTTTTGGTTTTTTTCCAGTTACGATGCAAGCTCAAAACAAGGCTCCGCCGGGCATGATTTGCCTGGATAAGTTTGTCATTCAGAGTTTCATTGTCAACACCGGAGTCACTCCAAAGGATATTACTGCAGAAATGGTAACTTTTATATGCACTCTAATTTCCAAGTGTTGGGGGGTGAGTAGGAATACATATAATCTAATATGCTCCATTGGTTTATTAGTTCAACAAGGAATCGGAAAATCAAGTTGATGAAGCCAAATTGGGAGTTGCATATGTTCAACCAACAACCCCCTTCACCAGTTCGGGAAGGGTCGGAGTGAGGCTCATCTTCAAGGGCTAGTTTGATAACCCGACGCTGTGCATTCTTCAACCTAAATTCCTTGCAGCAACACAATGTGTGCCTCCCTACCATCACATTCACCACAAATCCACGCTGGTTTATCAAGAATCCGGAATTCCGGATACCACAAAGACTTGGTGTCTCCCTTAAAGTTTACCCCTCCTTGTTTTAGATAATAGATAATGATTTGTTTCACTTGATATATAAAGCCAAAAAGTGCACATAATTAGATCCATGAATTTAAATCTTTCCCAACTTTGTGTGTGATTTTTTCTCTTCTTGGTTCTGTGTCGCTATCGTCTGAGGCCTGATTAGTTCTATCACAACACTAAAATTACTGAATTTTCCAACAATCACTTTTTCCAGTTTCTCAAAATTCAATGATGTACCTTTACGTAAACGAATTGCATGTATCGGTACCTAACTATCAGGAGCACTTTTAGAAGTTTTGAAACTCTAAAATACAGTACTAAATTACTGTGATGCTTGTCTTTATCGAATCTTGTTGTTTTCTCGTAATAATCGACCATTATCTACATTATGCAGTCCTTTCCTGTTTTGCTGATGATACCATACTAATGAAAATGTGCTATTTATAGATTCGGGCCAAAGTGGTCCAATTATCTTCTGGGCCTCTGTACCAAAGCTCATACTAACAGGAGATACTTAAACATTCTTCTCCGTTCGCGGATCATCTACCCTACTCCGTATCTCATTTTGTGACATCCTCACTTCGTATTTAATTTCGTCACAATAAATATAATTGAAGACTAAAAAATGAGGCGGAACTTTAAATTTCTACATCAAATGTAAATTGAGCCACTTTTGTAAAGGAGAATATGTTGAAACTCTCCAGGCCAAAAAGAATGAACCTATCATATAATTCCTCACCTTTAATCTTTGACCGTAGTGGTTTAAAAAGGTCTTGCAAGAAAAAGAAGGAATTTTATAAAGTAAACATGAATAGGAATAGAGAAAATCAATTTGTTAACTAAAACACGTGTGTTGTTAATTAATGATCAACAATTTAAATGGAAAGGGATCCCTTTTAATGAACATCTTTTGAATAGTTGAGGAAGAAATTATAACTATTTGGACTTTAAAGTACTTCGAGTCTTCGACAATGAACCCAAGCAAATTCTAATTTTCAAACTGATGTCGCAACCCATCATCTCACATCTCCATTTTGTGGTACTATGTAAAAACACAAAACAAAACATCAATTTATGAAGGCACCATACCTCCCAAAAGGATTAAAACTTACGGAATATCATCGTTCGTAAAAAAAATATTATACCTTAAAATAGGAAGCTTTTACTCTTATGATGTAAAATCCGTTAAATTTTTTACAAAAGCTTACTCCATATTAGATTCAAACCTATGTTACATCAACTAGTTCAATATTTCAATTTTCTAGTAGAAAACCAAAATTAAAAGAAATCTGTGAACCCATTAGAAGACCTAAAATTAGTAATTAAAAATATTCAAGTGGTAAGAATTAAAAGCTTCATAAAGACCCTTTTGTTGCAACAGCTAAGCTACCACCTAATTTGACAGCAAAACAATGGGCTTGAACAACATTTCAAAAATCGCATTTCAGAAAAGCGACATTACTGTAAGAAAACAAAACCATAACAACAACTTCTAAAAAAACACACTTGGCTTTCTCTCTCTGTCATTTTGATTTATCGCTCCATTTCCATTTTCTCTCTCTAACGGAACTTTCCAATTCTCCATCGTCGATTAACCAGCGGCGATCACCGTTCAAGATGAGTTCCGGTGACCTCCTCCAAATCGACCCTATCGAGCTTCAGTTCCCATGTGAGTTTCGTCCATTTCATCTCTTTGTTCTCTCAATTTTAGAATTTTTTTTTTTAATTTGATTGGTACTGTATGATTTTGTTCTGATTTCGCGATGTGCTTGTTTTGAAAGTCGAATTGAAGAAGCAGATCTCATGTTCCATGCAATTGACGAACAAATCGGATAATCATGTTGCTTTTAAGGTATGTTATTGATGAAAGTTTGGGTCTTTTTGAATTTTGAATGTTTTTTTTGAGGTGTGGGTGTGGAGAAAGTTTGATTGGGATTACTGCTTTGTTTTTCAGGTCAAGACGACGAATCCGAAGAAGTATTGTGTGAGGCCGAATACTGGCGTTGTGTTGCCTCACTCTACGTGTGATGTTGTAGGTCTGTTTCTTTGTTGCTTTCTATTTATAGATGTGGGTAGTATGCCATTAAATTGTAGGTGAATTTTGTGTTTTAATGTTTTCGAGTAAGAGATTAATGAATTGGAGATGTTGGAAGTGGGGCTTGATGAATAATATGCTGGATTGCATTTGGGTTGAGTTGATTATGTGCTTTTTCAGTTACGATGCAAGCTCAAAAGGAGGCTCCGTCCGACATGGTTTGTCGGGATAAGTTTCTCCTTCAGAGTGTCGTTGTCAGCCCTGGAGTCACTCCAAAGGAAATTACTGCAGAAATGGTAACTTTGTGATGCATTTTAAGTGTTCACTGATTAATTTTCCAAGTTGGGCGTAATTGGGAATATGTATAATTGGGCGTAATTGGGAATATGTATAATCTAACATGTTCCATTGGTTTATTAGTTCAACAAGGAGTCGGGAAATCATGTTGATGAATGCAAATTGAGAGTTGCATATGTTTCACCCCAACAACCCCCTTCACCAGTTCGTGAGGGGTCGGAGGAAGGCTCATCTCCAAGGGCTTCTATCTCCGACAATGGGACTGTGAATCAGAATTCTGAATATGTGGTGAGTTTATGAATCTTAAGTTTAGGTGTGACAACAATTTTTCTTAATTGATAAAACTTGTGTTTTTTAGTGGTTGATCAATCCATTTAGAGTCAATTTTTCTTTCATGACTATGCAGATGTCAAAATCATATGCTGAACCACAGGAAAGCTCATCAGAGGTTATACTATACCCTATTTCAATTTTCTCTATGTTTCTTGTCTGTAGCTATTTACATTAAAGGATTTTGCATCTTACATTGTCCATGTCATCAGTTTTTTGGGTGTTAGTTGTCTCTTTTTTTAATGTTGTTCAGACATTTTTCATGATCCTTTCGACCCGAGCGATTACTGGTTGTTTGATGTCCTGTTCCCATGCAGGTGTACATATTGTGTTTTGTTTTGGTTTTTATTTTTATTTTCCTCATCACTGGGGCTAGATTCTTTTCTACTTCAGGAGACAGAATATATAGTGAGTAGTTGTGAATTAGAAGTAGTAATTATTTCTAGCTAGTACAAAATAGTTGATATTGCAAGGTCATCAGGGGAACATCTTAGATTCTGATTCTGTCAGGAGTTATTCTTATATCGTAAAATGCACATAGAAACCAAACACACATAATCACTGGTAGGCCGATAAAAAATGTACTTGTATTGTTGTATATATTAATTGAAAATTTCTGAGATGTTACGGAAAAAAGTTGTGCTGCATATATGATGTAAATGTATTGCTTGTATATGGTGGTATACTGTCAGTATTTTACTTATGTAGTCCTTTGCTTGGTTGTGAATATGATTTCTCCCAGATAGCTATGTGATGTTGGAATTTTCTGATGATCCCAGGAGCTGTTCTTTATATTGATACTTTTGTGTTTGTTTCAATCTAGGTTAAGGCCTTGATCTCGAAGCTGAATGAGGAGAAGCGATCTGCTCTTCAGCAAAATAACAAGCTTCAGCACGAATTGGTAGGAACATGCTATAACCTTTTGACTCTGTTATGTTGATAACTTCTTCCTAGAGTAACATTGCAACAACTACAGTAACCCATTCTCTCCCAACCCAAAAACAACTCTTATAGAAAAGAAAATAAAGTCGTCAACTGAAGATGGTAGGAAACGAAGAACAACTATTTGGTTATGCTTCTTTTACACTATCCAACAGTTCTGCCATTGTGATTATTGGTTTTCTCCGCTATCCAACAGTTTTATCTCGGAATTCCTGCTATCCATCAGTTCTTCCATTGTGATTATTGCTTGTTTTCCGCTAATCCAACAGTTTTATCTCGGAATTCCTGCTTAATATCCAGATTCAACTTGATTTTGATTATCAACAAGTCTGCTTGCCGACCAAGGCTGTTGAATGTATTACCTCGCAGCACAGTTTATCGACTCTTGGATAAACATCCTTAGTGTTATCTAGTCATACTTACAGAACTATATATTCCCCAGTATATATTATTGCATCCACATAACTATACGCCGATTTATCCAATAACCCTTGTAAGGAACTATTCTTCTTTGTTTCAACCACATGATCCTATTGGATAAGGACAAACAATTATGGTAGGCGTATGGCAGCTTACATGATTCTCAAGTAAATATTTCCTTTTGGGAACCATGAAAGGGTGGATTGCATTTACTTGCTGATGTATAAGTTTTACGTGTTATTTCATAGCAATGCACAGATGCCAGAGCCTTGCTAGATCTGAATACATTCTTTCTCCTTCTCATCCACTTCTAATGTTTAATACTAATATCAAGGATTCTCTTGGC
Organism: Plantago elongata; assembly: GCA_036897095.1. Classification (NCBI taxonomy): domain Eukaryota; kingdom Viridiplantae; phylum Streptophyta; class Magnoliopsida; order Lamiales; family Plantaginaceae; genus Plantago; species Plantago elongata. The sequence goes on from JAYMSP010000019.1 coordinate 91,364, forward strand.
TGTCAGATCCAAGAAAATACGAAAGCTTAAGCATAACAATGAAAACATTGAATTCATGCAGTTGAAATAAGTTCTCTGCATACAATATCAGCAGTCTATTAGTTTTCTGGCCATACGGTCAAGATGAAGTAGGCAAGGCCTCCTCATGCTTTTTGGTCCCTTTTTTTTTTTTTCTTTTTTTGTGGAAGAGCATTTATCCTCATAAATTATGAATATGCCCTGTAACTCACCCTCTTCAGCAAGGTCGATGACTTTAATGGAAGGGTCTCATTGTTGATGACTATGGTTTGTATGCTTTTAAAACGGTACATTTGAGTCAGCCAAATATCACAATTAATTCATTTATGCAGGAGCTATTGAGGCGTCAGGGTAACATAAACAGTGGTGGTATTCCATTCATGTATGTGATCATTGTTGGCTTGATTGGCATGCTCCTGGGTTATCTTTTGAAGAGGACATGATATCCCGAACGGTCTGATGGTCGTGCTTTAGATATATCGGATCTGCTTATTAAAATTTAGGACATCGAAGAAGAATATCCTCGTGTCCACGGTTTAGCTGTTTGCTTGACAGTAGAAAACATATATGCCTGAACTGCGTTGGTGATTTTTGTAATTGGTGGAAGTGCATTCATTGTGTGACTAATTGCTTTAACACCCATCCATCACTTTTGTAAGTTAAGATATGGAGTAGTCTTTTACGGAACATCTCTATGCTTTCCCTGTGGTTCAGTTTTAATGTGTGTTGTTACTTGGTTGGGTTAAATTTGGTGAGACGTGAAAGAACGATGTAAATGTTAAAGGATTTACTTTGCTTCTTTTCTTGCTGCTCAGAGTTGGCACCAGATTGCATTCATCTCTCTGTTCTTACACAAGTTTTAGGTTTCAGCTGGGTAGATGAATTATGAATTAACTCCCAGTGTATGTGCTCTCCACAACATGAATAAACTTGGCAATATATCGTGCAAGAATCAGTTAGCTATGTACCGTTAAAAACTAGGGACTATGCTTTGTGGTTAACAATGAAAAAGATCACATTTAAAATTGCCAATCACATCGTGGTATCTTGGTCGTCCCGCCATTTTAACATCATAATTTTGTCTCACAAAACAAACCTTGATGCTTTTCGAAACTCATGCTTTTGAATGGACTTCCGGAATATTGGTTAGCACAAAGTATTTAAAGAAGTGGTATTTAAATAATTTATACAAAGATGAATTTATTTTGTTAATATAAATCGAATGTCTATATTATAACATTGTGTTTATCATTAAAAAAATGCATTTTTTTATAAATTTTGAATTGTTTTATTAACATGGTTAAATTCTTTTGGTTATTTAAGATCGTTTCTTAAGATAATTTAAGTATTTTAATTGTATTTTAGTAGGGGGAAAAAGATTTTCATTTCTGTTTTCATCGACTTTTGTCATCATCTCTTGGAGAAAGAAAACCTGGAGCAATGTTCTTAAATTGGAGCTCCTAAATAGATCTCAATATCTTCTTCAATGGCGGTCCAAATCGTGGAATTCAATAGAATTCCTTTCAATCTCACCTCTATACGTTCTTCCCGCCCTATCTCTCACTCGCGCCTTTGGCCAACAGCTCAAAAGTCTCAACTGAATTGCAGCAATGCCCGAACCAAATTCGCGAGGGGTTTTATGGTCATTCAGTACAGTAGGCGCCGATTGACCACTGGCGTCGCTAGAGCGGAGCAGCCGGACCAAATTGAAAGCGTTGAACTGAGTGATGAGGTAGTCTCTTAAGCTTTTCTAAAACTTTTGTTAAAGCAATAAATTATGTGTTAATTGGGGAAATTGTGATGCATTTTGAAGTTATGCAAATTTTCGGTTTTCGTTAGTGGCAAGTTCAGCTTATGGACAATGCATAAGATAAATAGTATTGTGTGTAAAGGTTTGGTTGGCACAAGATACCGAATAAATGTCATCTATAGTTCAAAAGAACAATCGGATGTAAATTACGCCTTTATTGAATCGATGAACTTGTTTTCAAGGAATTCAAAGTGAATCGATGAATATTTACATTTCATTTTGTCAATGTCTTGTGATATCTCATGATGTTATTGACTAGGCAATCATAAATAGTAACTGTGAGTTCCCAGACCCATGGAGTATAGGGCAATGAGTTTTCTGATTGTAATTAGCCTCATGGACTCCAATGAAGTCTGGCTATGTGAAATTGCAACAGTGTGAGATGTTTGAAATATTTTGCTTCATAAGGTCTGTGTTGTAGTTGAATGATTCACTATATGTTGTTCAGACAATTTCTACTGGATCACCGAGATGGATGTGTTGTAGGAAGTTAATGGAGGCAGTCAAATGTCTTCGGAGGATGATTTAGATTCAGAGCGCCGAAAGAAAGCAAGTCAGTTGAAGAAACGAGTTCTGTTTGGACTTGGGATTGGAGTTTCTGCTGGTGGAGTGGTCTTGGCTGGAGGGTGGATTTTTACTGTAGGACTTGCTGCAGCAGTATTTATTGGTTCCAGGGAGTATTTTGAGCTGGTAAGAAGTCGGGGAATTGCTTCTGGAATGACTCCTCCACCTCGATATGTATCACGGGCTTGCTCCGTTATCTGCTGTCTAATGCCTCTACTAACACTGTAAGAGGGTTTGCCTAACTTCCAGTTGCTTGGTTCATCCATTTGTCATGCACATGGGCCTCAGCTTTCAAGTTCCTGCAAGTGGAATGAAGACTTACGTCTGATATCTACTAAGTTTCTGATATTACCTTTTCTTGTTCTCCCTCTCCTCCCATAGTCCCATTGCTAAAACACCACCACCACTACTCCACCCAAAAATGAATTAAAGTCAAAATCGGAAATACCGACAAATAAAGACTTCAATAGCATGAAATAAGAGTTCACTTCTCTTCATTTGGTTGGAACTTAGAAGTTAGATGTATGAAGCCTGATCATAGTAGCAGAGACACCGTTCCATCTTTGGTTATGTTGTGTTGATGATGCAATGTACACTCTCATTTGTATGCCAGTTCATTCTCTTTAATTCTTATCAAGAAAATATAGAGTGCACCGCACAAGATGTTCATAAGTTCTCGAGAAAAGTTACTGAACATGTCAAATGCGCTGGGTGTTATACCTGCAAATTATCTTTATATTTTTGTGTTACTTTCTGTTTCGCGGTTGATGCGGCTTTTTGTTAGTGTCATCTCAGTTACGGAAGAAAAAGATTTCACAATATTTGTTATTTGGCCATTTTCAATGAACCATTTATTGCATGTTTTTTCCTGAGAGTGTTTATGTTTCTATGGATTTCAGTTCCTGACCCCTTTTATGTCTATCTCTAGATACTACGGGAATATTGATGTCTCCGTGACATCTTCGGCTTTCTTTGTTGTGACGGCCCTTCTTCTGCAGAAGGGGAATCCTCGTTTTGCTCAGCTCAGTAGTACCATGTTTGGACTGTTTTATTGCGGCTACCTTCCTTGCTTCTGGGTTAAGCTACGATGTGGTTTAGCAGCCCCCGCTTTGAATACGAGTACGTTAAGTTGACATTCTGTTTCCAATATGGGACATAAATGGTTTTACATCTCTTCCAGAATTCAACACTTGGCTGCAGTGTCAGTGCATTTAGTTCCTATCCAGAACATGTCGAGTCAAATGATGCTGTTCATCATTGGTTTTCTTACTTAGGTCTGCATGGTTTAAGGGATGGAAATGAAAAGAAACAGATGGATAATGTAGTTTTCACATGTGTTTCTAAACGGAGAATTAGAAAGTGTGAAGGGAAATGCAGGAAAGACGAACAAAAATTTACAAAATTTTATCTCCTTATAGTCTAAATTAGTGATATCTACATACCTAGGCCCAAAATCATTTTTGTATCTTTGTAATGCTCATCAAATTCATTTCAACTCATTTATATCTTTGTTGTTTGGCAAGTTCTTTAATCCTATAGCAATCAATAAAGATATTCTTTTTAACGCAGTCTAAAATTACACTTTACAAAAATACTATTCATTATTATTACATGATAATTCTCACGTTTTCCCTCATTTTTTTCGCATTTTCCACTATTCCATTATGATTGCATTATAAATACTTGCATTTAATATTATTTTTTGGCAGGATTAGGAGCTTGTTGGCCTCTCCTTCTTGGTGGTCAAACTCAGTGGACTGTGGGTCTTGTGGCTACTTTGATTTCAATTAGCAGCATAATTGCCGCAGATACGTATGCTTTTATTGGTGGAAAGGCATGTTTCTTTCCTGGACTTCTTAATGATGCAATATATCCTTCTTTCTCAGGCAACCATGCAAGTAAAGTGATGAATCTTATAAGCACAGATTAAATTTTATAGACAGAAAATAATTTAAGTTACTGGGTGTCCATAAACCAGTTGATGAATCTTATAATGCAAAATCTTGCGTAGAAAGCTTTTGGATTGGCTGGCCTTAACGTCATTGAATATAACTTGATAGAATCAAGTTTGCAACTAATATGCATAACTGTTTCTATAGCTACCTGATCAATTTCGAACCAAATCCTTAGGGAATGTCTTTTCTTTGGGCTCCAATCCTTTCTTTCTTTCGCTATATTTTGACTCTGCTCTGCAACAACTTAGGGAATGACTTGTGTAAGATGGTCTAGCAGGTAGATGGATGCAAGGCAGGGGAATCCGCCTAACACTTGGGGTGGGTAGTGGTGTGGTTCTTCTTAACTTGTAAGTTGTAAGGTATATGTGCGAATTGGGGATTATGCTTAAAACTTGAGTGGGAGGGGTGTGGTTATCCCTAATAATTAAAGTTTGTCTAATTGTTAGACCATCTAACACAAGTCTTTTGCCATAAGTAATGGCTTTATATCTTGGTCGGACAATATATCTTCTTCTAGATGACTCTAAGATGGAGACGTCTGATTACCATCTATGTAGGCTTTTGGTCGGACACCACTCACAAGTATCAGTCCTAAAAAGACATGGGAAGGAGCTATAGCCGGATTGGGTGGTTGTATTGCAACATCTGTCTTACTGGCAAAGATCCTATCATGGCCTAATTCTGTTATCAGGTGATTGTATATATTCTTGCAGAGATACTGTCTCAAAGCATTCTAATATTGGCCCCTTACCTGATTTCATTTGCTCAATTTGTCACATGTTGACATAGGATTTTTGCTTTTAAATCAGTTCTTTGCTGTAATATTACTACTTGTTACACAGGCAATCTAGTTTTTGTATTTTCTTATTGATTTTTTTGGTTTACATAATAATTTGATGGATTTCTTTGTAACAGTGCTGTAGTGTTTGGGATTCTGAATTTCTTTGGATCTCTTTTTGGGGACCTCACGGAGTCCATGATCAAACGTGATGCTGGTGTCAAGGATTCAGGGACACTCATACCTGGACATGGTAAGTCTTATAACCTGTTGATTAGTTCACTGTGATTCCTACTTGACTTCTGCACCCTTACCAATTCAGACCTGTAAACTCTTTTAGGCAGAGGCCATCCTTTTCAACTTATGAATGAAGTGTCTGGTATATCTTTTTACATTCAAAACTTGGTCATTCAGCCTTGTTGTACTTCAAATGGGGTGCAATCCATTTTAAGATTGTGCATTCCCTGGTTTGGTTCTTAAAAAAGATATCCTCAACTAAATGTTGGATTCAATTACCCTATTCAATGCAAATCTAAAAAATAACTATGTTAAAATCTGGATTTAGTTCAAAGTGTTTATTTTCCATGATCAGTGTCTTAGTACAATTGAATCTTTAAATTACATTCTCTTCGGAAAATCCTGATAGACTAGCTGGCGAAATAATGAAAAATGTTGTTCTTTTCTTGTTTCAGTTAGTTTTTTTCATTGGTTATAGAGGTTGTTTGTTCTATAATGCTATTTAGGCCTATTATGCCTGACCGATTCTGATACATCAGCATTTTTTTGTTAGATTTGTTTGATCTCTTGAATTATGCTATCTAATTTTTGAAGTTTTAAGATAGTTGCAGTCATTTCCTTATTGAATTTCAACTTTACCGTTATCATTCAATGGTTCACAGGCGGGATACTAGATAGGGTTGATAGCTACATCTTCACTGGAGCACTGGCTTATTCATTTGTGAAAACACTACTACCCCTCTATGGAGTATGACAAATGCATGCTTATGAATATACTACAAGCCCTCATCGCCACCTCCCTAAGCTCGACGTGTGTGTGCAGCGCATTAGAAGCGTAAATGCTGGATGTGTTTGCGACTGCACTAACTTCCCCCAGTTATCTACTATTATCTTTATTTCTAGGCTTACTGCATCCTGGCTTCACATAGGGTTCTCTTTGTTCTTTTTAACTCATATATGGATGGCTTTGCATTATGCCCATGCACCCTAATAGGATTAGCTTCATAGGAACTGTGAGAACAATTATAGTAGCCTCTGTACATTGGAAATGCTTAATTTAAGTAGTTTTCAATTTGAGGGATTTTTGTAACTGTACAGCTTATCGAATCCAATAAACATAGAATCGTTGAAGTTTTGATGCCAGTTTGTCGATAATACATACTACTAGATCTATTAGTCCTGAACTAAAACTGGAACACCATAGGGTAAATAAAAATCAATTGGATTCGGGATCTCATTGTGTTTCTTTGTTTCATATGTTTGTGACAACTTATACATGTATATCTGTGTTATGTGTCCAATTGTTATTGGAATTCGGTCATCGGTGATGAGCTTACTGTTAATAATGGACATGTATCTTGTATCTTGTATCGAAGAAAACAGAAATGCAGTGGTGTTGAAGATCAAGGAGGAATATCTGTCTGTTATCTGCTGTATAATATTGCAAGTAGTCTAGAAGTGTTAACCATGAAGAAGACTAGTTATAGAATTAGCAAAAGAATAGAGATAAAGTTAACGTTTTAAACAACATTAATAGTATCTGGCAAGGCAAGGCAAAGCAGAGCAAAGAGCAGACAGAACAACTCCAAACAAGAGCAGGCAAAGGCTTCTGTAACCAACCACGTGTTTTTGTCTCTTCAAGCTTCAAAACCTCTATTCTTCACCCAGACATATGCACATGTCTCCAACTCTCATTAACTTTAAACTTATTTCTAAGATAGCTTACCTCAACCACTCTTGGATCCATTAACATTTTTAACATATGTGTCTAATCATATATTATATCCTTATGTAATTCATTTAATCGATCGAGCATTATAATATATACGTTACGTTTGTTGAATGTTAATATGTCACAATATCATCTCTCTTAATTCGTCTTAGAACTCTAACATAGCAAGTTAATATAATATGATTTTTGTATGATACCTTGCTTGTTCATCTATAGTAAAATTTGATATAGGCAATGGTAGAATCCTACTATTATTTGGATGTCACTTTATATATTTTGAAGAACTTGAGAAGAAGATATTTTAGATTGTTAGTTAGTTTCAATTTATAATGAGGATTAATAGTGTAGGTAGGTAATTGTAAACTTTAGATCACATCTGAACTTTAATGAATATTATTAAATCATCAAAACGTACATATCCTGTGTGTCTTTTTGTTCAAGTAAAGTATCTCCTCTTGAAAGCTAGATGAACTTATTATGCATAAGAAGGAAGGACAATGGTAAATAAAAGTAGTCAAATATGATTAGAAATTAGAAAAAACATGAAAATAGTAGTCAGTGATATGTCCAATAAAACCATTAGTTGTTAGTTCATTGGGTTGACCTTGACGTGACATAAATAAAAAGAAAGGTTGATTAGGATATATAGAAGTGACAAAATTAGAGAAATTGTAGGGTAAACCACCATGCAGATATCCATGCAAATAAGGTCGATGGAAAAAGACCAATCAAGAAGATATATGGTACGTTTAGTATCTTAGGGTCCTACCATTATTGGCTTTTCACGACCATAATAATTAGTGGTTACTTTTTTTTCTTTTAAATGTTCAGACCAAATTATTTTGTGGGGAGGAAAAACAACGCGTTCTTCTCAAGCGGACTAACAAGATTATATATCTCAACAAGACAAAAAACAAAAACAAAAAAGAAGGTGTATTTATTAGATTGAAGCAAAGAATATGAGATGTGGTACATGCCCTAGTGTTATAATGACTTTGGACTTGAGAGAAACAAGCAAAGGACCACTTCTATTTTGGACACCATTCTTAAATTCATAAAGTTATGTACCAAGTTATCATTTTGGACTTATGCTCATCCATGCCCAAGATAATTAATTCATTAATATAACCGCGCAACTAATTCGAAGATGTCCAAGATTTGTTTCAGCCGATGAAGGAAGTGATCCCCCTCTCTACGGATGATGAAGAACCTTAATCGTAGCTCGTCTATATATAAACCATATGCGTAAAACTTCGGTTCAACCTTCAAATTTTTTATAGTTTATAATATTTTCAACTCCTACAAGGCTACAACTATCCTTTTTGCCCCATGCATATGTGTAGAGGTACCATTTCGTGCGCATGTGTGGATAAAAGATCGATGACTTTTATTGAGAAGAGGGCAAGTTAGCATTTCGGTTTGTGAGTAGTGGATCGCCATTCACCACTCTTTATATTGCTCTTGTCAAAGTATTACATTAAAATCCGATCATATCTTTTAAAGCAACATGTACAAAAGCTGACAAATATGTAAAGATAATTAATTACTAACAAGCAAATCTAATCTTTATTTCAAATTATATACATGCATGAAAAATCCCTAACTCCTAGGAGGATGCTTGTACATCACAAAAGTTGAAAATTCCTTAACCAAAAGTTGCACATCATTAACACTTTCCCTCGAGAGGTTATGTTCTTTTTAGAACTTGCAAAAAAAGTGGAATGCTTTTTCTCTGTTTTTTTTTCCTTTATTTATTTATACATTTTTCTAGCTAGATGATTATTACACTTGGTGCTCTACTTGTTTTTCTATCTTTCTTTAGAATCTGCTTTCGTTTTATCATTGAAGTGACCAAAGGCACCAATTGATTGGCATGTCCTATTCCATAATAGTGTGTAGCCTTGCTTTGCCTTTGTGGATTCCTTTACATTGTTCATTTCAAATTCAACTTCGCACTAATTTAAATGATCTAGAAAATACAATCGTCTATTTTAATTGATGTAAGTTAGTAACTAATTATCACTGATTAACCATTGACACGAACTCTACACATGTTGTACACATCTAAATCTCTTTACCGCATGTCCACCTTTATACCTCACATGGTGCAATTTGCGATTCATATTGCAAGTCCCGGACCTTACAACTAGCTAGAAACGCAATACAAACTTACAGAGTAAACCACACCAATAGTTACAAGAATCATTAAAAAGAAATGTGCATGCATCATCATCATCATCAGTTAGTCTTCCATAGTAGAATACATCAATCTTTATCAAAATCCAGGTTGGTAGTTGCTCCATGATTGTAGTTATAGTTCAATGCATAGTGAAGAAAATGTAAAAAGAAGACCATTAAAGAATTACATTCTTAGATTCTTCAAATCCATGTTTAGTAATATGTAGTTACTGATAGCTACATGCTAAGGTTTGATATTGTACTTAATTATAACTTTGTAATGATTGTTGCTATGCATATTTAAAGTTAGGTGAGTTTGCAAAGTCTTTACAAAGTTAAATAAATGGTGATTTTTAAATGTTTCTGGCTAATGATCAAAGGGATTTTGTATAAAAGGGAACATGATATTTGACTTCCATGTGCATCAAAGTGTTACAAAATTTGGATAATATTTTCTCAAATACTAGTATAAACATATAACCGACCCAGTTAATAGTTTATCACTTTCGGCTAATCATTTTAACTTTTCATTATAATGAATTTCTATTTAATTCTTGCAAATACAGCTAAGTAATTTAATAAACTTCTTCAGTAATTAATCTTTAAAAGCAGATGTTAGTTTTTGGGCTGGTAGTGTTAGTTAGAGTCCATGGAATTGAACTATTGGAGGGAAACAGAAACGATTTGAACAATAATTACTGATTATTTTGCATTATGTGGGTTTATTGCAGGAAGCCCCTACATGTTTAACAAACTGCTAATCGTGTCCGATAAAGGTCAAAGTAATCCGTAACTTTCTATACAACATATGTTTGTGGCAAACGTTGATTCGTTTCCTACCGGCATGGAAACACGTACTTTTTCTTTACTAGTTATATAAAGATGCTAAATATACCACCTTATTAACATTTACAAACAATCAAATCATATTGTAAAATGACAGATCGGTCGATTCAGTCGATGATTCAAGGGTAAAACATACCCAACCACCACCGCCAGAGGTAAACCAGGGTCTTAGCCTTAATCATAGCCATTAGCTAATATACAAACCATCCACAGATTTAAGAAAGGCAAATTGCTGGATTACCATTATAGTAATGGATGAGAAAACTTCCAAGATATTAAAGACATGATTGCTTTTAAACAAAACATGTTAGGGTGCAATAGGACAAGTCCCATGTGAATTTGATTAGGACAGGTCTTAAAATACTAAACACTCTTTTTCTTTTGGATAATTTATTGTTTAAGCCCCTAAACAATGTGATTATAATAATACTGACGGCATGCAAAGTGACGTCAATGGCCAAGAAAAAAACCACACCAACCAAAAGTATAAACTACAACAACTAATGACACCAAATAACTAACTATGTACATCATCTAATCATCAAACTTATTGAAAGGGACAAACAGTACTCAAACAATACATACAGCTATATGCAGATTAATGCACTTCACAAATTGCTTTAAAACAGCCTATTTCTGGCTTGCAAGACCTAATAATACGGTGTCCGCGACAACGACAAGTTAAAATAACACGGTGTTATGGCGTGTAGGATAGGGACACCACGTTTACGCAGTAAATTTCCGTTGACAGGCAAGGTTTACGAGTTACGGACACAAGCAGTGTATGATGAAACAGTTAAGAACAGCAGTTTAGGACTAAACAGGTAAAGACATGGAGAATAGACATAGTTCAAGAAGAGGCTAAAATACACCAACATAAACAAACAGATAAACTAGAACAAACAAAAATGGAACATACAACAGATGACACTTCCAAAGAACAGAATCAACATAGAAATGACAAGTTGTGGATTCATTAAACTATACATCAAATCAAGAAGAATGTTATGGAACACATAGAAAGAATTCGAGATAAAAGCACAAAACAAGAAACAGTTTTTAAGAACATCCAACCAAGTGGTAACAATCACTTGTAACAAATCCCAACTGTTCAAATGATGGAAAACAAACAGATGCAGGAAGGATTTTAACGATCAATCTACTTGTACTGAACCAACCTATCAGAAAGCGCATAAACAGATGAGGATCAATGATCAAATTCATTTGATTTTTCTTCCCCATTCCTGGCTCCGCAATTATGACCAGTATAAGGTTACAATTTCGATTAGAACCCACCGATGCATCTCAGCACAGAATACGAGAGAGCATTAAAAGAGTTAATAGCCATGTTCAACATAAAGACACTGAATGAAAAACTACGAATATAACATTTGAGATTGGTAAAAAACAGACAGGCAGCTTTCGTGGCATCTTCTTGAACTATACCGAGCATCTCCAAGCTGAAACGGAGATTAGCTCCTTCTGTTGCCAGCTAAGCACGAGAGACGATTGCCTCTTCTCTACCTGAAAGCCTCGAACTGGAATCCTCTTCACGACGAATTCCGCTTGTGACTCGGTGAAATTGCTAAATGTCACAGGAGAGAACCCAGACGACAGAAACAAAGTCCTCCAGTGCTGCTGCGTCTTCTCAGGATGACGAAAACGCCCCATGACAATTTTCTCAATTCCTGGTTGGACCACGAACTTTTCAATTTTCTGCAAGGCATCCATGTTTACATTCACGGCATCAAGAGACTCGAGCAAGTTTGAATACGATTGCAAAGCATGGATTACATGGCTGGAAAACGGGAGGTCAGTTCTGTCACATCCTCTGTCCATGCACATTATAATTCTAGGTGACAGTTGCTTGAGAAAGCGGAAAACCAAAGGCACTGGCACTTGGTAATTCGAAAGACAACCAATTGGCAGATTAACCGCAACTGCCTCGTTCTCCAAACCGTGAAAAGGCAATGGCCATGTGGTAGAATGTAAACAGTCAATGCTCATTATATCGAATTCAAACACAATGTTTACTTCACTTGCAAATTGAACAAGATTCTCTCTAGTTAGGCCTAGTTCCAACTGATCATGCGTTGATGGTGAGGCTAGAACAGTGATTTTCAGTGAAGGAGCACCTCCGGGCCTTAAAGCAAGCTCTTGCATAAGAGAGGCCCATTGACCACCAACACCAATATCAAAATCCACAATGTGAATTCTGTCAAACCCTTCAAATTCTTCGATCAGACCTTGAGTACACGTAAAATTCGCAAACTGCAGCACCGGTGATATTTCCGAGAAACACTTGTAAGCACCAATCTTGAAAATGAGGCTAAAAGGCGAAGAATTCGCCGCTGCCACAACTTCATTGTTGGCCGTGGTGGTGAGCAATTGCAATGCCTCCTTGATATAGAAAGCCGCCCTATGAAAAGGCTTACCAATGGGAGAAAGCTGGTGATTGAGCCGCGCCAATATCCCTTGTAGAACCGCAAGATTTCCAGTCTGGACCACTTCCGAGGCCTTGTACAGCTGGTCTATAATCTCCTGCTGCTGGAAACTTGCCATTTCATCCCCTCCAAGTTTCCGTTTTTCGCCCATCATCACTGGCCTCTGCTGCTGCTGCAAATGCTGATAATGCGGTGAAAGAAACGGAAAGTTCTGGTGAGGAGGAGGGTGAAATTGCCCCCCAGGGTTGTGCCTTTTCGCGGGAGGCGAGACGAAAAGACTATCCTGACCCTGCTGGTGCTGAGGCAAGAAAAAGGTAGGGTTTTGTGGATGCTGTGCTTGGTGCTGGTTTATTAGCAGTTGTGGATTGAAAATTGGAGCCTGTTGCTTAATCTCTCCACAAGAATCAAATGCATTTTGATGATGAGCACTATTACTACTATTATTCATTAAACCAACAGCACCAACATTGTTAGAAGTAGGAAACATAACACTAGTAGCAGCAGAAGCAACTGGAGCATTAGTAACAACATTTTGAGGGTTAGAAAGAGGAAGTTTCAAGAAATTACTAGATCTGAAGTTTACTGTTGGAGATATGAAATTCTCAGCAAGACCTTGATCCACAACCCCAAACCCACCTCCATTGAAGTCATACTCCGCCGCAGACCCACCAGCTCTGCCACTAGAAAGGTCCAGAACCTTCTCCTCGCCCAAGATCCACCTGAAAATGGACTGTTCTTGCTCAGGAGAACCCTCTGATAGCCAGTCCTCCATGGCACATTTCTCAAGAGATGGAGGAACAGGTAGGAGCTCAGATTCGCCGCCGACACCGCTGGTGGCAGTGGTGGAGTCTTGAGGCGGCCATTTGGGCGATGGATTTGTGTCTTGAGACACTGTAGAACAAGATTTGGCAGTATCCAGCACAGAAGTAGGCTCACCAAAACAGCTACTGCTTTTGTGAGTGCTGGAAATCAACAAGTTACAGTCTTTCTTTGAAAACAACAACTCAGATGGAGTACTAGTAGTAGTATTACTAGTGAACAAGAGGTCTAAGTCGAACACCCCTTTCCCCTCAAATTCAAAGGGAAAGGGCATCCCTTTCATGTATGAACAAAAACCCACAAAAAGTTATCCTTGTATGACAGAAACCCACAAAGGATTCAGCTCCCAAATGCAGAAATCTAACAATATGTACACCAAGATTGGATTTTTTTTGTTCTTTTTCTCAAGAAATGAAGTAGGAAGGAAGAGAAAGAGGTTTAGGGGAATGGGAAATTGGTGGGTTTGAAGAGGAAGATGATGAAGTTGGGTATATGAGTTGAGTTTTGAGGAGCTGCCATGGATGGAGGAGGCTTAGTTACAACATAAAGAAATGGAAAAAATGGAAACAAGTAAACAAATAAAAGTGGTTCTCAATTCATGTTCTCAGGTTTATAAAATTTATAAATCTAATGAAATAGAAAATTAAAAATAAAAATTTAAATTAAATTTATGAGTTTCTCTCTCTAGTCCAATTGATTTCATTTATCTACCACCACCGTTTTTAGCTTCTTCTTTATTTTTTAAGACTCCATTAAAGAAGTAAATTAGTTCGTTACAACATTAAACTCCAAACTAGTCACAATCCGAAAAGGCTTAACAAACTACAAATCCTTAACAAGTTCATTAGACAACTAAAACGGGCAAAAGTCTCAAACCTTAACAGGGAAATATAGATGAAACAAATTACTACTATATTCATGAACTTAATCCATGGACCATGCAAATTTAACTAGACAATCCGCCACAGAGTTTTGTTCACGACATACAAAAGAGACATTTACTTCCTCCAGTTCCTTAGAGAGTTCCAGGAAGTCAAGCACGAGATGGTGTTGCTGCCATTGTGCTGCTTTCCCCCTTATTATAACAGGTAAGAACATATAGAGAATCAATTTGGATTTGAAGATTTGGTATGTGATATTTGGAAAATTAAATTTCTTAAGAGCAAGTTCTAATAAATTTCATTCCATCATATCTTAGACTTTGACAATGTCCAAATTTAGACCAACAAAAAGATGCTTACACCTTATTTTCTTGCTCATAGTATGCAATAATTCATGAGCAAGCATAACATTATCACCTATCCTTCCAGAAACAAAGACATTTTGAAAAGGGGAAATCAATAGATCCAATAAAGGTCTCATTCTGGAAACAAGAACCTTATAGACGATCTTATAGCTCACATTACATAAGTTAATGGGTCTAAAATGTGGCCTTGTCCGTAGATGTTGTTATCTTTATCGCTACCTATTTTTACCCACTTGGCTATCAACGCGCTTGTATACACTCACTACTACCCCACATGTTTTTTCTCGAATACGGTAAATTTTAAATGTCTATTTCACGTAAAATATCAATTAAAATTTTATAAATAATGATGATATTGTTTAATGTAAATCGACTATGTGAACATAGAGATGGCTTATTATGTATTTCATTTTCAAAATAAATACGACGCATGCGAATATAGCATGTATGTTCGACATAGAAGTTGAATTCGTTTTGATGTAGTCAGTCGTGAATGAATAATATTTGATTAGTGGAGAATGATATGAACTCATTCGAGTCACTTTCACAAATCACTATTAGTTGGTTGTCATTGGAGTTGACTATTATAAAAATTTTAATGCTAGGCAGTTTGTTATTAAATGGATATATGGCTATCGGTGGTAGTATTAGTTGCTTCTTGCAACTTGTTTCTCATTTCTTAATCAATTAAGAACAGTAGAACATCCTACTTGTGGTTTTTCTTTCTTCTTTTTAATCTCGATCATTAGCTATTTATATTCAATCATGTAATCATTGAAAACGTCTTAATTAAAGAATATATTGGCCCTCTTACGTTAAGCTTCGCGTATAGCAGCCCAATTATTATTCTTTCGAAAAAGATTTTAAGGTTAACTCACTATACTTCGATTTACTTTAACATTTAAATAACTTAATTTAATTTGATCAAGTTAAACTTTAGCTTCAATTCGACCTTGTTTACCTAACTAGTCGAAAGTGACTCAACTCGATAAGAGTCGTTATTTTCATTAATAATATCTTAACTTACCATTTTTTTTATCGAATTTAAATAATATATTTTTATGTAGCGAATCGGTATCAAGCTAATTATAGTAATCTTTGACTTGAGTTCCAAACAAACATGCACCACTAGATATAGAAAATGAGGGAGAGAAAAGGAAGTTTCTCAAAATCGACCACGAAAAATAAATAAAATAAATAGTTATTATACGATGGAACCCGATAAGCATCCACGCTTTATAAATACCATGTAGTATGATTTTATTGATTAATAGATATGTATAAGGCAATTTGAATATTAACCCGCGTCCACAGAATTTGGAAACACTTTTGGTTTGGCAACTTCCCGCGCATAGTTACATTTGTCCAATTGCAATGGTGATTTTAGTAATTAAGTAAAGTGGATTAAATTAATGTATTAGAAATATGATAAACAAGTGATGGTGACGCTATGAATATGATGCATCGAAGAAATTCATTTAAACCGAAAGTATTGAAAAGCCCAATGAACTGGCATATACTGTGTTACGTACTGTCTGAAAAGTTAAAATAGGATTGACCATGCAGTAAAAAGTTCAACTAGTAGATTAATTAAACAACGCCTTCCTCGAAAACCTCAAATCTTCAAATTTTAGGCTGTCCATTTTTCCGACCCAAGGTGCATTATGTCGATATGTTATACTCATTTTTATCATCTTTTAATTTGCAACAATTAAAGTGACTTCGTTTTTAAACTTAATTTCATATTATTTTGAATATATATTTTAAATAACAAAAATAAAGTGAAAGATAGTTAATAAAATGGAAAATATTATAAATAATATAAGATGGATAGTGAATAAAGTAAAGAAAATGTTAATATATAAATTAGAAATGAAGCTTAGTTTAAAACGACTCAAAATGAAAATGAATAGCTCATGATAGATGGAGTGTTATTTATCACGATTACAACTTCCTACTTTACACTTGAGGTCTTTGTACTATCGAGGCGAATTCGGTCATTAGAAAATTATTTTAAACAACATTGATTTTTTTAGATTTGATTAAGGTGGTACAATGAAATGGAGCTAGATTGATAAGTGAGGTTCATAGTTCAATATTTTGTGAAGATATAAGATGGTTTAGGAGGTAAAGATGTTTTAGTATATGACTAAAATAGTTGTCATTTTAACCATTTAAAAAAAAAATACAATATGGCAAGAACTATTATAGTTTGATTGGATCACAAACAAATTAAGATCAACTAATTAAAATTAGGAATTGTTAAACGCATGATGCGTTTTACTAAACACATGACACTTCTTATTATATTGTAAAAAGTACTTTAAATATTACAAACATAAAAATTAGTTTTCAAACTTATCTTATATTACGTTTAACCTCAAAATACTTTAAATTCTAAAAGTAATAATATTAGCACAATACAACATCATACGAGAACAAAAAAGTTATATCATACAAGTATTCATTAGACTATGATAACAATTGAAAATTTAAGGAGTATATTATATATATATATATATATATATATATATATATATATTGTTTATAATTATTTTATAGCTTTTGAATATTTAAATGGATAAATATTTCACAAAAAAATTTTAAAAATGTTCTATACCATGCTTGGCAGCCCTCAAAGCTACCAGAATAGCCTTCCGACATCCTTGGGGGCTGCTAGCCAGCCCGTTCTGGCAACCTATCTAGCAGCCTTGAGAGCTGCCAGATGCCAGCGGGCTGGCCTAGTGATTGGCAGCCCTCAGGGCTGCTAGACGGACTATTTTGGCAGCCCTTAAGGATGTCAAACAATCCGCTTCGTGAGTTTTTTCTAAAAAAAAATTAAGTAATTTAAATATTAATTTGATGTGTATAATTTGATTACATTTGTATTTATTTATTTATAACATTGTTCTTAAATTTTAATTATAATTTGATGCGTATAATTTTATTTTTAATTTGACTACATTATTCCATATCAAGTGGTTTACAAGTCACCAGTAGATTTGTTTTGAACTATAAACCTTGATCTCTATTATATGCTCCACGATTTTTGCAATGCACACCATGATTCAATGTTATCTTATTTACATGACAACATTAGACACTTATTTTGATTGTACCCATGATCTTTATCATATGCTCCATGATACATGCAATGGACTTATGATTCCATGTTATGTTGTTTACATGTCACCAGTAGAGACTTGTTTTGAACTGTAACCAGTCATCTCTGTAATATGCTCCATGATCTTTCCAATGCACTCCATGATTCCATGTTCAATTGTTTACAAGTCCACAATAAAGACTTATTTTGAAATGTAACTATGATACATGGCATATGCACCGTTATCTATGCAATGTACTCTATGATTCAATGTTTATTGTTTACATGTCAAACCTACATAGGCTTATTTTGAAATGTCACATATAGTCAATAACATATACTCTATAATCTTTGCAATGCACCTTATGATTTGATGTTCAATTGTTTACATGTCACAAGTAACTATTTGTTTTGAAATGTAACATATTATCTTTGACATATGCTCCATCATCCTTGTAGTGCAACCCATGATTCCATGTGAAGATAGGTAACATGTTTTATGCAGCCTTAGTTGTCAACAACTCAACCACCGTATCCATTGATGATGACTTTAACATTGTTGGAAGTTTGGTAAGACGAACAACAAGTAAGTTGGATGACATGATTTATATCGAAAACATGATGCAAGTCCAAACAACATCAACAAGTGATGTTTCAATATGAGCGAAGAATCCTGATTTTACCAACACCAAATGAAGGAATCCCAAAGAGTCAAAGTCAAGCTTGAAGGGAAGAACCCAATAATAAATGAGTTTGGAAACAAACATCCAAATGAACACTCACTACTCTATGTAAACTGAAAAGCTTAGTTCACTACTTAGTTCAGATCAAGTGACTGTAGGTTATTGATATTATCAACTCTGTTTCTATGTTATGCCATGTGCTAACAATTATATTAGAGTATTGCCCCATGATCTCATTTTATTGACCCGTAATTTCATAGTATTAACCATGATCTCATGATATGAACCCCATGATTTCAGAAATATTAACTCATAATCTTAGGTTATTATTTATGATATGAAAATATAAATCCATGATCTTAGTATATATATACCATGATCACAGGCATGTATATACATGATCTCAGAAAAAATAAACCAGTATATAAAATATTACTCCATGATCACATAATGTTGACACATTATTTCTTATTATGAGCCCATGATCTAAGAATGTTGATCCATGATCTCAGAATGTTAATCAATAATCTCAGATTGTAAACACATGACCTCAGGAAAAATAGTGTTTAGATATAAACAAGTGATCTCAAAAAGAAACAACTCATGATATCATACAACTAACACATTATATTAAACATAAATCATGTGATATCATATACAAACAAGGATTCTGATACAACTACAAACAAAAAAATATTGATACTTCTAACTAAGGTGTTCAATGCATTACTATAGATTAAAAAAAATAGCATCACAAAAGTGAGTCTTTTCCTTCCTTTGAGCTTCTTTGGCAGACACACATTGATTTTCCCCCTCCAAAATAACTTTATATTCATCACCTTTAACCATCATAGAAATCAATTGTGGTCTACCTCTCTTCACACATTCTTTTAGATTTACATGTTTAGGCTTGAAGATCTTCGACTTACTAGCACTAACCTTCTTATAGAACATATTCCAGACAACATGCATAGTGGATATTGTTGAGAACATGGGGTATATTGGTGGGAAGATGGTATATATACGTAAGAACATATGAAATACAGTAAAAAACAGAATTCAATATGATGTTTAAAAAAACAGAGCACAAAGTGATAGTCAACTTTTAAATGAAAACATAGGACATATTCCAGAGAACATGAATGGTACCGTTGAGAATATGGGAACACATACGAAAAAACATAAAAACGTTGTACACCTTATTTTTTTTCAAATCTAAGTTCATAATTGCGGCAAGATTTTGTATTAAAACATTGTTGAATATTTGTTCAAGCACGATTAAACCTATATAACAAGCAAATTTATGTCGATTTGTTCAATAAACTACCAAAACAACAAAAAAGTTGAAGCACAAACTTCAATTGAAAGCCGTATCACACCAAATATCGAACAAAAAAACCCTAGATTCCCAATAAGAACACGATTTGTGAAAAAAGGATGTAGAAAACTTATGTTTTGGTCCAACATATGATTTAACAAAAGAACGCCACCAATAAAGAGTTACATAGACTCGGATGTTAACTTCTCTTCTTAAAAATGAAGAAGCGTGAAAAAGAGAGAAAAAAAAGGAAGACATTGGAAGAAACTGATCAAACTAAATACTATCGGGTTGAGTATATATTGTAGATCCATGAAAATTAATTTATTATATAATAAAATTACATAATAATCTCGTTTCTATATAGAGATCTGTGAGACTTTTTGGACATAAATCTACTAACCAAGAGTGTATGGAAACGTTTATTTGTCTAACCAAGAGTGTATGAAAACATTTATTTGTCTGTATTTTGTTTTGTACATGAAGGTTCACGGTAGTAAAGAAGGTCAATTAAGGTATAAGGTGCATAAAGCATATATAGATGAAGGATTTTGTTGTCTTTAATTTGTCCGGACAGAGTTAGTGATTAGGGACATAACATATTAATGAAGATTTGAAACTTAATTGTCTAAACTTAATTAGGACGGCTATGTTATGTACGATTGGATTTGCTCAACATATATAATTAACTTTTCTTTATTTCCTTCCTCCATGTGACGGGTTACAAAGTGCAATCCTCCTTCCTCCTCCAACCAATTCAGTTCATGACCTTAAAATGTATATAAAATTTTTAGTCTTAAATTAATCACTTATCACTTCCTTTAATTATCTTAAATTTCAAAAACTTACCTAGAACAAATAAGTTTGTAGGCTAACTTCAAAATCTTAGCTATGACATGCCATGATTCATCTCTCATTAATTACATGTAATTAGATTTACTCCATATGATTAGGTAATGGCGGCCCTAATTGTGGACATATATATACAATGGCACATGTTAATTATGAACAATATTGCAATGCATTGAACATCTACAACCTTTTAATTAAGTACTAGCTAGCTAGGAGTATTAATTTTAATTAAGTATTAATAATACTATTCAAGCTTTTGTTAAGACAAGCTGTCAACGAGGGCATGCATGGATATATCAAGGCAGTGAAATGTCGATCGATCCGGTCAACCCACTCAATAACATGCATCACGAGAGTTACGTTGTTGAAAACTAACGTTAACCATGCAAATTAAGTAATCTGGACTATATATACATAGACCATGGTAGAGTTGGTTTTTCATTTGACAAATTAACTATTTGAAGATTTTCTCATTTTCGTCAAATGCAAAAGGCCCAACGTCATGTAATTAAATAATTATTTTGAATGAAATTTGAAACTTATTTGAAATAATGAAATTGTAAAAAAATAAGTCAAACGACACATTGTTTTATCAGGCATTGTAGTCCTTCATTACTTTCGGAGACGGATGAGTTGATGATGCAGTGATCGGAGAAGATGGGTGAACAGAAATGGCATTGACACGTTGTATAATACAAATGTTATGGCCTATTAAGCTGTTGTGCAAATCAATTAATCAATTGATTTGAGATTGACGGGATGGGGTTCTCAATTACTTGTAGCTTGACCGCAGGAAAGAAACTAACATATACTCTAAATATATTACTAATTTCATGTGTATCAAGTGAGCGCATCTGGTGTAGTGGTATCATAGTACCCTCCCACGGTACTGACCAGGGTTCGATTCCCTGGATGCGCAAATGGCTTTTTAGGTAGGAACCCCTTGAAGGACCAACTGCGAATTATCTGCTCTCTTTGGGTTTGTTTGAGACCTTACATATTGTCTTTCTATGTCTAGATTTTTGTCTATTCCTACGGTTTCGTTTCGATTATTTCTATACAAGAAAGGAGCATTTTCCATCTCTCATTTTTCTTCTTCTTGTTCTCTCGGCCTTTTGTTGAATTTCGGCTCTTTTTACACGAGAAAACGTGAACACTTAGTAGTGTTCTTCATCGTTCAGGTTTTCAAAGTCAGTGAGTAGTAATAAACGCACATAACAAACTTGTACGAGAACTCACCTTCTAGAGCGTTAAACCATACCACAACTTGTTCAAGGCAAACAGCTAAAATACAAATATCCCTTATACAAAGGTTGTGTATTAGATGCTCGATGCATACGTTGAGGAGGCCTCCATAAAGATATTAGATGCTTGCATAAGTTCAAGATAACGACTTCTTTTGTGTACCCGAAAACAAACCAAGTTGCGGATGATGCACTAGCATGATTCAAAATCAAAGATTTACACTTGATTTTTGCAAACTCTATGCACCTGAACTTTTTTTATTTTGGTGTAGAAATACCGCCATATTATCCAAATACTGAGTCTTAAAGTGCCAAAACAAAAATCAGCTTCAAAAAATAACAACAGTTTCCAAAATAAAATGATTTGTACAGTTACTCCTATTTTGCAGTAAAATAACTGATAAAGAAAAAAGGTGGCCGGGAAGGTCAGAGTAGCTAAAGCCATTGGAATTTTTCTATTTAATACATTGGAAGTTACCACAAGATTGTTCTGAAACTCTAACAAGAAAACACGTCACTCAAAATGAACATTCTTAGTCACATGAGCCTAACAATATGCAACAAATAAAAATATATATATATTTATTCCGTTAAATTTAAATATTAAAATAAAAATAGGTAATTCTAAAAAAAAAATTATTTTTAAAAATATTTTAGTAGGAAAATTTGAAATTTTCGATTAGTATTTGTAATATTCTAAATTTAATATTTATAAGATGAAAGGATAATCGCCTTGCTGCCTTGGTGATGCCGCATCGCCCTTCCACCTTATAAGGTTTTAATGATCTTTAATGAGTTATTCGAATATGATTTTTTAATGATCTTTAATGAGTATGCATAATCTTTAATGATATCCCAATTCTGCTCCTGGCGGTGCTCCCATTCCTACTCCAAGCGGTGTGCCCATTCCTGCTTCGGGTGCTGCACCGGAAGAACAACCCAATCTCTAAGTCTCTTGTTGTACCTAAGTCTCTTAGTTGTAGTATTTTGCATTTCAGCGTATTCTGCTTTCTGGAACTGTATTAGATTGTCTGTGCATATTTTGTAGAGTCTTATTTAAAAAAAAATCTTTAATGATATTAATTTTTTTTACCAACATTATTTATATGAGTTATTCGCATACGAAATTTGAAAACGTTGACAATGAAAAGTCAAACGGGGACTTCCAATTTGGGACAGATGTAGTATTAAATTAAAAAATATAAATATTAAATCAAAAATTTTAATTTACCTTCTAAAATATTTTAAGAATTAATATAATATTTTTAAAGATTTATCAGTTTTTTATTTTAGTATTTTTAAATTTGACGGAATAAATATATTAATTTTTTTATTTGTTACATGTTGTGAGGCAGGGCGAATGCCTGCCTGCCTAACTATAACAAAGTCCTAGAGATTATGTTGGAGATGCTTTTAAAAGGAAAAGATTATACATACATGCATAAGGTTATCAATATGTAGGTTTATAGAGAGAAATTGATGTTGAGATTCAACCAACTGTAAATGTGGTAATGCATATGGTGAATCTGGTGAAATTTGGAAAAAGTTTGTGAATAATTTAACTACTATCAGAGTTATTGTGGAGTTTGTAGAGATAGTATAATTTGGAGATGAGGATGACATTGTAAATTTGAAGAAGAGGTTTAACACTTTGAAATTTTGAAATGAAGAGACTAGGTGGAATATCTGCACTTGTAAACATCTCTTATGGACCACCTTTGTTTTCTGCATATGTTAAATATTTACATGTTTTATTCTTTTTGGAGGATATGTGGTAGCTAATGTTGATCGTAGCACAACCTTTTTCTTTTTACCTGAAATCTTCTCATATTAATTGCATTATAACTCGTGTTAAATGGAACAAAGATGAATACTATTTTCAATTGAAGTTGGGTGAAAAAAGTTTCCTATATATCTTGCATGTGACCATGTGAGTATAAGTAGTTAAACAACACACATGGAGTGCTGGCTTCAGAATAGAATCGGTACAAGAGAAGAGAAGAGAAAAGAAGAGTGACAATGTGAGTATAAGTAGTAAAACAACACTCATGGAGTGGTGGTGAATCTTAGGCATGCTAGTATTTGGATGATTTTTCATAATTTAATTGTTAGATTTCTTGCAAATGATTTAGATAGTTTAAACTTTAAAGTACCAACGATCATTTTCTAAATACTAATCCACTAGAGGGATCCGCACCCTTAAGGTTAAATCGATTTACGCCTATCATTTTTTACTACAAACTACAATCAGTCAAATTGACGACTCTACTATGTCACTTAAAACGTTTTCACTTTCAAAGGTCGTAAATCAATTTGCATCCTTATACTAGCTAAGCTCTGGAATAACCCGTATCTCTTTTAATTAATAACGAATTCGTGTTTGTTGTTTACCAACATTTGTATATTAAAAAAGAGGATTGGAAGTTGTAAAACACAATTCTAAGACAAACTAGTAATTTTAAACGTCGATAAGTCTAGTTAAGTCCTTTAAAAACGACACTAAGTGCAACTCATATTGCTAGTGCTAGTGATCATTGATATTGCATTAGATTGTAAATTAAAGACTTGATTTAAGGCATCACCAGAATATTCTGTCTTCATCTGTTTGTGTTGTCTTCTGTTTCTAACTCAGTTTGTATTGACTATCATTAAATTTTCTAAATTTTAATAATGTTGTCAAAAAAATAAAAATAAATTAATAAACAACACATCAAACTAATGCCAAAGGCCCAAACCCAAGCACCTACTGACCAAGCCCAAAAGTCTTTTATGGACCTTGCAAATTGATGAGTCATTGGGTGAGAGTCGATTCAACATCAATATTGTGAGTGATTTGAGAGTTTGAGACCTATTCCACCCAAATGTTATTAAAGAGATCATATATTCATATCAAAATTGATTCTTGAGTAAAAATAAGTCTTTTCTTGCTCTGTATTGGCTGAAATTATTATGCTGGAGAAAAAGTAAAACCATATCTATTTGTATGTATAAATTAACAAAATGCAAGATGTATCAGTTTGAATATGAAAGCGCATCTGGTGTAGTGGTATCATAGTACCCTCCCACGGTACTGACCAGGGTTCGATTCCCTGGATGCGCAAATGAGAGAACTTTTTCTTCTTTCGTGTCGAATCTTATGTTTTCATTGACTAACAAAAAAATTTCTGATTTTTTACAAGTTGCTATAAAAATTGAAAAACTCTTCTAATCTACGTAGTTAATCATATGTGGAATTATTCCTTCACCCAACAAAGAAACTGTTATTAAAATCCATAAGCTCATGTTGCCTCCATTCCATACAAATAGACTATACTCTATATATAGTCTTGTTGTCTTCTAATAGCTTCAAACTAAAAATGTCAATGAATATACTGTTTCTTGTTCTGCTTCTTTTATTTCTTTCATCCAATGCAGGCAATGCTCGAATTTCTCGAGTCCTTCTGAAAGAGCCAACCAACAATCACTTATCTTCCAAAGTAATTTGCTCAGCATATATAAATACTTAAATAGTGTTATATATATATTTACTTTATCTTGATATCACTTACAAGTTTAAGCAGGATTTAATTCGAATTGCGTTTGATTGCAGGAAATTGACAGCAAGTTAGATGGAAACAGCAATATTCCAATGCAACGTGTTACGGAGAAATCTTCAGTTCCAAATCAAGTAGCAGCAGCACAAAATGAGAGCTTCCTGGAAATCGAAAAAGAGAGCGTTGGAGTTGGCAATGTGGAACAGATGCGAAGAAAGGAAGGTGAGGCAATCAAAGTATCAAGTGCCTCCGTTTCTTGGAGATTGACGCACAAGAAAAGCAGTGAGTTCGAGAAGCCAGTGTTCTTCTCAGATTATCACACACCCTGCCGTTCATAACATTGGCTCTAAAAATTGATCAACTCGTGAATGATTAGCGAATTGAATCATGGCCAGTTGTTTATGCAAGAGCCAAGGACTATCAAAAGGTGGCCTAAGTACTTATAGGTTAAAAAAAAACTATAAAGCACAACCATTACTATTAACCAACTCAGTTCCATCTAATAAACTATAGAAGTAAAATAAAGAATTCTCTAGCAGCTTGTTTGTTCTTCTTTCCAATTGGTTTTTCCATTGTCATGTTGTTTGGTTACAGAGAATTGAAAGGCAGAATGCATATAGAGTTCCAAAATCTAAAACAATCTGAACACATATATTCAGTATAAAGGAGCAAGGAATGACAGCATGAAAAGTATGGTGAGTTTGATGAGCTGCATAAACTTGTGTTCAGGAGAGATTACAGGGGCTTAACTAGATGCCGTCCAGAAGACCAGAACCAATAATTCAGAATTCCGTAACAAATTAAATTTAATTCAATACCAACATTCCCAAGAGAACAAAATTGTTACAAGAATCTCAAAAGGATTAAGGAAAATTAAGAGTCATGTACATTGATACAAACTCTGAACAAAGAATAAATAAGCACACTACCAGAGATATTTGGTGGAAATTATGCTATGAGCTTGTTCCAGCACGCGGACTTCATGTTTTGATGAAGTATCCGAGCAAGATGCCGAGTACCAGGACAAACAGAACCATGATTAGGGAGACACCGCCTCCTTGGCTTTTCTTGGTTTGTTTTTTCAGCAGTTCCTGCATACAGAAGAGATCATATGTATTTACATACAGGAGCTGTGGGGTGCAAATCACTCGGATAGACTCAAGTTACAATTGAAACCCGGAATGTAAAATACTAGTGAGATCAGAAATACTCCATAAACATGTAGTAGAACATGATGAAGTTTGTTTAGCTGTAAGATATCCCAACTTTTAAGTCCTCTTTCAGGGACAGAACTATTCTAAAAGGGTAAACCCAACCAAGTCTTACAGCTGAACGGATGAAGTTTTGACCTAGTGAAAACAAAAATCCGTTTAAATCTTCAAGGGGTGAGTTACAAGTCTTAGAGCTTACAAGAGAATATTCTGAAACCACCTCAAACCATGTGAGTTTAAAACCTTGCAATTCTCCTTAACAGTATAATTCTAGCTAACAATGAAACCAATTACATATTTTCCTACTAGATACTAAAATTCCTTGCATATTTTAAATCAAGTCCCTAAGTCCCTTTACCATATGAGATTGAACATGATATCTATTGGGCATCGTGGTCTAAAAAGAGAAAGAGAGAAAAAGCCCTTTACCATATTGGAGCATCTCTTTCCATACCCAAGTAACAACAAACTAGAAGGTTGCACTAATCAAATAAACAAACCTTTCGGCACCATTACACACATCCAGGGAAAAGCCCACAATGGCTCCCGAAATTTACATCTTCACGGGTTTTATAGCATAAGCAACTAGGTAAGTCTCCTACCACTTTAAATACACAGGTCAGGGGTTTCATATATCTAGTATGTAGCACGCACAAGAAGCAGTCCCAGAAAACAAGATTCCCTAGCATATCTTGCCAGAGAGCACCATGTATACTGGGGATTTAAAATGTCATAGCATATATAACTCAAACTAAAGCATTAAAGCACATGGAAAAGGAACTACAGAACATCAAGTAATACTAAAACACATAATATGCATTATGCAAGATAGGTAAGCCTGTGGTTGAAAACGTTCAGAAACACATTGTTTAAAATTTCAAGCTAGTAATAGTTTAGCATACCAATTCCATAAGCAGCTTTTGGTTTTGTCTAATCGCAGCAGCTTTCTCCTCACTCAACTTTGAGATCGTATCCTGTTAATAGGACAATGAGTCATACTTCATACTCGGTGACAATAAAAAAATCAATCATTGAGCTAAAAGAGAAGATATATGAAAGAATCAAAATGTATGTATCAAAATAAATGAAAACAGAACCTCCAAAACTAATTGATCATGGATATATCCTAGTTCACATCACAACATATACCAAGTCATTCTACTCTCCATCCAGGATAATCATAGTGAAACGGAAACACTAACAATGATTTACAACATATACGTCTGTCTGACTAATGGCAGTGACATAGATGCACTAGCTGTGAAGATTTTTTAAACTGATCCTAATGTATTAAATCTAACCAGCGATGTCAATCCCGGAAAGACAACCCCCCCCCCCCCCCACCCCCCCCCCCCCGCGCCTTTTTTGCCCCCGGGGGGGT